>JACEEZ010014545.1:67500-70829 GCA_016584305.1 Chionoecetes opilio | reverse complement strand
AGAGAGAGGAGAGAAGAAGACAGACAACAACAGAGACAGACGACACAGACAGACAACAGACAGACAGACGACAGACAAGGACAGAGAAAAGAGAAGAGAGAGGAAGAGAGAGAGAAAAAAAAAAAATGAATTTGTCAATCAGAAATATTACTAAAAATTCAAGCATAAAATTCAATCGACTATAAAATTCCTGTTGTTATTATCATCATTATTATCATTATTACTATTATTATTATCATCATTACCTATCACTCGTCTCATCATTATCATCATGACTTTTTTATCAAAAAGCGTCAAAAAAATCCCAAAAAACCCTTCATAAAAACTCAACATTTCCAAAAAAAAAAAAAAAAAAAAAAATCACAAAATTCCCAACACCGTTACGGGGGACAGTAAAAAAAGGGGCAGGGGGCGGGAGGGGGCAGGGGGTAGGGGGTTTAGGGGGGGCACTGTTTTTAAGCTATTTGTATACTTGCTTGGCCAAGGACGAAAATAGCTTCAGTAATAACCTTGTGCCATTTGCTTCACAATCTGATGATGATGATTGTGTCAGAAATGGCGACAACAACAACAAAAAATTATATATTACAACACAACATTTGCAAGGTTTACGTGTTCGGTATCTCCCTTGGGTATTATTACTGGTGGTGGTGGGGGGGTGTTTTTGGTGGTGGTTGTGGGTGGTGGGGGTGCTGGGGGTGGGTGGTGGGGGTGGTGTTTGTGGGGGTTGGGTGGGGTGGGGGTGGTTGGGTGTGTTGGTGGTTTGGGGGTGTGGGTGGGGTGGTTGTGGTGGGGTGGTGGTGGGGGGTGGTTTGGTGGTTGGGGGTTTGGGTTGGTGGGTGTGGGGGGTTGGGGGTGGTTGTTTTGGGGTAAGGGGGGGGAAATGGTACTAGAGAGGGAGGAAAGAGGGAAGGGGGGGAAAATCAGGATGGGGCTGAACATTTTTATGGTGCACGAAACTTGATCTCTCTCTCTCTCTCTCTCTCTCTCTCTCTCTCTCTCTCTCTCTCTTTTCCTCTCCTCTCTCTCCTCCTCTCTCTCAACACACACACACCCCCCTCCTAACACCAAAAACCCTTTTTATTATCCCTAAGTTTCCCCCCTTTCATAACTCTCAGGCTCCGAACAGAAAAGGGGGGTCGAGGCTGCACTAAGCTTGCAATAATCCTGCAGCGTCCGGCGGCATCTCGGCGACGAGCGGCGCCACCACAGGAAAAAAGTCAGGGTAAGGAGCTGGCTATCCTGACTTGCATTCCTTACTTCGTCTGCTTCTCTGTCTGTCTGTCTAGCTGTCTGTCTGTCTGTCTGTCTGTCTGGCTAGCTGGCTGGCTGGCTGGCTGGATGGATGGATGGATGGCTGGCTGTCTGTCTAGCTGGATAGATGGATGGATGGATGGATGGATGACTGTCTGGGTAGCTGTCTGTCTAGCTGTCTGTCTGTCTGTCTGTCTGGCTAGCTGGCTGGCTGGCTGGCTGGCTGGATGGATGGCTATCTGTCTAGCTGGATAGATCGATGGATGGATGGATGGATGACTGTCTGGGTAGCTGTCTGTCTAGCTGTCTGGATGGATGGATGGATGGATGGCTGTCTGTCTCATGGCGTGTGGCAGCAGGTATCACATATTAAAGTCTTTTGCTAAATATTTGGTTTGACACCCACATCATTTAACCATATAACCTAACCTAACCTAACCATATAACCTAACCTAACCTAACCATATAACCTGACCTAACCTAACCATATAACCTAACCTAACCTAACCATATAACCTAACCTAACCTAACCATATAACCTAACCTAACCTAACCTAACCTAACCATATAACCTGACCTAACCTAACCATATAACCTGACCTAACCTAACCATATAACCTAACCTAATCTAACCATATAACCTAACCTAACCTAACCTAATCTATCCGTATCCTATCATTTATGTCCTATCTTCTCCTTCATCTCCCTCCTTCCTATTCCCATCAATCTCCTCTTCCTCTCCTATCCCTTTAACTTTCCCCTCATTTGCTACAACGTCCATTCACAACCTACTCAATCCTATTACTATTATTATCCTATTCCTTCCTATTTCTATTATTATTATTATTTGCTTCCCATATCTCCACCCTTTCTATGTATTTCCTTCTTTTCCCCTCTTTCCCCTCTCACACCCACCCCTCTCCTCCCTATTCTTACCTCCCTCTCTTCCTCTATCTCCCTATTCACATCTTTGCATCCCACCATTTCCCCTCACTTTCCCCTCTCTCCCCTCACTTTGTATTCCCCTCAAACATGCCACTTTTCCCGCTTGGCAGCACCTGACTCAATATTCACACAAACTACTGAGGGGAAACACACCAGCCACTCTCACAGGCATACTGATGTGAGGGGAAGGGAGTGAGAGGCAGGGAGGGTGAGGGGAAAGAGTAATAGAGGAGTGAGTGATAGAGATATAGTGAGGGGACTTTAGGAGAGGTGTTGGTGACGTAAGAGCAAGAGATGATAAGAGGGGAAAATGAAGATACTACAAGGGAAGAGGAGGATAGGAGGGGAAGTGAAGATAACATAAGAAAGGAAGGGAGATAAGATAAAAGGGAAAGAGGAAGATACGAGGGGAAATGAACTATATGGGTTTTCAGAATGAGAGTAGGAGGGAAAAAGGGGAAAAAAGGGGAAAAATAGGGGAAAGGAAGGAGGGAAGGGGCAAAGGTGCTGGAAAGAAAGAATCGGAAAGGGGAAAAAGAGGAGGAGGGAGGAGGAGGGGGGGAGGAGGGGAAAAGGAGGAGGAGGAGAGGAGCAGGAAGAGGAGGAGAGGAGGAGGAGGAGAGAGGAGCAGGAGCAGGAGGAGGAGGAGGAGAAGCAGGAGGAGGAGGAGGATGAGGAGAGGTAGAGAGGAGGAGCAGGAGCAGGAGGAGGAGGAGGAGGAGGAGGAAGGAGGAGGAGAAGGAGGAGGAGAGGAGAGAGGAGAGGAGAGGATGAGCAGGAGCAGGAGGAGGAGGAGGAGGAGGAGGAAACATTTGAAACATTTGAAACATTTTATTATGCCTTAACAGTACATCTTATATATTATCTATACAATAATTTGTAGCATTAAGGCAGCCCATAGGAAGCAAGCTTTTCGGGCAATAATTGATCAATTATGGTATAAAATTGAATCTAGTATGTAACATAAATATAACATTAAACAAGTACGAGAACACTCCCAACCCTCCATCATTGTGACTGTCAACAACAGGTTGTTGGCACAACTCACGAAACAACAAATAACTGACATAGCATCACAAAATTTTAATCATTTGTGACGTGTAGTTAGTATTTATTCAGCATGTATTTTT
>JACEEZ010014545.1:57500-62500 GCA_016584305.1 Chionoecetes opilio | reverse complement strand
TTGCATTTTTTGCAAGGGGTATGCCTTGATTTTTTTTTTAAATCACGTTTTTTTACAATAACTAACAAACTATGGCAGATAATTGCAACATGTATAGAGACGTAAATATTGAGTAGGGCAAGGGCTATAATTTGGCGTAAAGCAAAAAAATATTGATTGGTAAATAACTCGAGAAAATAGCAGATTCGTACATTTATACAAAATATTAATTTTCTCGACAACCATAAGGTGTTTTGACAAACCAATTACTGCATCATGTAGAACACGTCAAGATGAACCTTTATTAATTCAATAAATTTTCTTCTATGACTCATAGTTTTGCGGCAAAATAACAAAAACCTGATCGTCGTCAATTTTGGAATATTTTTAAGCAGCCAGAAATCCGAAAATATTTTTTTCGCTAGATAATTGGAAATGCCGGGGATACAATTGTAGATCCATCCATTTACAATAACTTTTGACCTCCCTTGCCCCTTCCTCCACCTCCCTTTCCCCTTCCTCCACCTCCCTTGCCCCTTCCTCCACCTCCTTTCCCCTTCCTCCACCTCATTTTTCCCTTCCTCCACCTCATTTTCCCCTTCCTCCACCTCATTTTCCCCTTCCTCCACCTCCTTTCCCCTTCCTCCACCTCCTTTCCCCTTCATCCACCTCCTTTCCCCTTCCTCCACCTCCTTTCCCCTTCCTCCACCTCCCTTTCCCCTTCCTCCACTTCATCTCCCCCTTCCTCCACCTCCCTTTCCCCTTCCTCCACCCTCCCTTTCCCCTTCCCTCTACCTCCTTTCCCCTTCCTCCACCTCATTTCCCCCTTTCCCCCACCCCCTTTACCCTTCCTCCACCTTATTTTCCCCCTTTCCCCCACCTCCTTTCCCCTTCCTCCACCTCATTTTCCCCCTTTCCCCCACCTCATTTTCCCTTCCTCCACCTCATTTTCCCCTTCCTCCACCTCATTTTCCCTTCCTCCACCTCCTTTCCCCTTCCTCCACCTCCCTTTCCCCTTCCTCCACCTCATTTTCCCCTTCCTCCACCTCCTTTTACCCCTTCCTCCACCTCATTTTCCCCTTCCTCCACCTCCCTTTCCCCTTCCTCCACCTCATTTGCCCCTTCCTCCACCTCATTTGCCCCTTCCTCCACCTCATTTTCCCCTTCCTCCACCTCCTTCCCCTCACTTTCCCCTCCCTTGTCCTACCTGCCGGCGACCCGTTCTCAAGGTGAGGGGAAAAAGTGTGGAGGTTGCTATTCCTGCTAACGACCACCGCTGAGTGTAGCCTTCAATAATGAGGGCTGATGTGTCAAACTGGTCTCTCTCTCTCTCGCTCTCTCTCTCTCTCTCTCTCTATCTCTCTCTCTCTCTCTCTCTCTTCTCTCTCTCTCTCTCTCTCTCTCTCTCTCTCTCTCTCTTTAACCAACACTAACCCCCATTTCCCCAACTTTATCCCTAACCCCGTATTTTTTTTTTTCTCTCTCTCTCTCTCTCTCTCTCTCTCTCTCTCTCTCTCTCTCTCCTCTCTCTCTCTCTCTCTTCTCTCTCTCTCTCTCCTCTCTTTTAAATTACCAACACCAATCTTCATCCCCATTCCCGTATATCTCTCTCTCTCTCTCTCTCTCTCTCTCTCTCTCTCTCTCTCTCTCTCTCTCTCTCTCTCTCTCTCTCTCTCTCTCTCTCTCTCTCGCTACTGTACTCATATTATTGTTGTTTTACTTGCCACTCTTATAAAGCAAATAAACAAATAAACAAATGAACACAAAAAGACTTTAATAATAATAAACAAGAAGAATGATTTTCGAAACATAAAACAACAACAAAAGAAATTAACAAAATCTCTTTATAATCCTTCACTGATGACATATTTTTCTCGTCTATTATTATTTTTATTTAATATTTTTGTCTTTTCTGTTATTCCAATACTAAAAAACGACAAAAAATAACATCTCTCTATATAAAAAAAAAAAAAACATTCAGAATAACAAATTGCAATTATTTCGTATTGCCTAGATTTTTTTATTTTTTTATTTTTCACTCATAGAATCAACAAATATCAAAAAGTAAAAAAAAAAAAAAAGGCAACTCAAAATATAAACTAGATAATAGCAGAAAAATAAAAGTAAAAAAAAGGACTCGGAATAAAAACTACCGTAGATAACAGTATAGTCGCCACCTGCAATAAAGTCGCCAGCCGCCAAATATTACGAATGATAGCATCACTACTTATCTTTATGTGCCACTGAAGATGATACACAGTAGTTTATATCATGACTGTATAATCTACTCTGTTTCAGCTTTGTTTTATGCTTTGTAGCTTCAAGTATAGACTGCTTCAAATTTCACTACTCGTTTTTTTTCGGGCGACGACGACGTGGGAGGACACTCAGTAAATAAACACTAACTGGCGACCTTATTGTTGGTCGTTACTCTGGTGATATTTTTGTAATTTGTTCATTTATAGCCCTAATATGACACAGATGAAGACACAAAATGATACAGACTCTCCAGATAGCCCCTTCTAACTTTCCTGAAATCATGGATGTACAAATGTAAGTATTAACGCCACCACACGTCTGTACATCGAAAAAAAAGTTGTCCTGGCGACTTTACTGTTATCTACGGTAGTTAATGGCAGAAAAAAAGAAAAAAACCTCAAAATAAAAACTAGTTAATAGCAGAAAAATGAAAGTATAAAAAATAAAAATAAATAAAAAAACTAGATAGCGGCAGAAAAAAAAAATTGAGAAATGGAAATCTATAATAATATAAGCGAAAGTGTGTCTGTCTGTCTGTCTGTCTGTCTGTCTGTCTGTCTGTCTGTCTGTCCGCGATAGGTGCCGCCCCCCGTGGCGGAATCCCATCATATGTAACAGTTTTGGAACCGGGTCGACCAGGGGAAGGTTTTAAGCTGACTTATGAGATGATCCGATCACTTTTTTTTTTTTTTTTTTTTTAGCAGCCTATTAGCGATAATTGTGAAAAAAAAAAATGTGGGTTGCGAGAATTGAGGAAACCTTGATGTAGGGTGATGGGTAATGGGTGAGTGAATGGGTGGGGTGATGGGTAATGGGTGTGGGGTGATGGGTGAGTGAATGGGTGGGGGGTGATGGGTTGGGGGTGATGGGTGATGGGTGAGGGAATAGGTGGGGGGTGATGGGTAATGGGTGAGTGAATGGTGTGTGGTGATGGGTAATGGGTGAGTGAATGGGTGGGGGGTGATGGGTAATGGGTGAGTGAATGGGTGGGGGGAATACATACATTTCTACATCCATGATTTCAGGAAAGTTAGAAGGGGCTATTTGGAGAGTCTGTGTTTGGTGGGCCGAAGGCCCACCAATAGCCCTAATGGGTGAGTGAATGGGTGGGGGGTGATGGGTAATGGGTGAGTGAATGGGTGGGCCGAAGGCCCACCAAACACAGGTGGTGGGCCGAAGGCCCACCAATAACCCTAATCATTAATGGGTGAGTGAATGGGTGGGGAGTGATGGGTAATGGGTGAGTGAATGGGTTGGGGGTGATGTGAATGGGTTGGCGTTAATACATACATTTCTACATCCATGATTTCAGGAAAGCTAGAAGGGGCTATCTGGAGAATCTGTGTTTGGTGGGCCCAAGGCCCACCAATAGCCCTCCGGCGGCTTTGCGGCTAGTAATAAAATAAAAACTAGATAATGGCAGAAAAATAAGTCAAAAAAGAAAACTCAAAATTAAAACTAGATAATGGCAGAAACAGAAAAAAAGTAAAAAAAACAGAGAAAAATACACAAGAAAATAAAAACTAGATAATGGCAGAAAAATAAGTCAAAAAAGAAAACTCAAAATTAAAACTAGATAATGGCAGAAACAGAAAAAAAGTAAAAAAAACAGAGAAAAATACACAAGAAAATAAAAACTAGATAATGGCAGAAAAGAAAAAAAGTAAAAAAAAAAAACCCTTGAGAAAAATAAAAAATAAAATAAAAACTAGATAACGGCAGAAAAGAAAAAAAGTTAAAAAAAAAACCTTGAGGAAAAAAAAAAAAATAAAAGCTAGATAATGGCAGGTCAGAGAAAAAAATCCCGTGCTGTGATTGGCTTATTAGCGGCCAATGACGTCACTGGAAAGCTTTTGTTGATCTCCAATGACCAGTGAGCAGCCAGACTTTTATCCCAATGTGTTGTGACTGGTTGATCTTTACCTCTCAAAGCGATCAAAATACTACCTTGTTATTTGAGGTTATTCGCTCGTGATGTCTCTCTCTCTCTCTCTCTCTCTCTCTCTCTCTCTCTCTCTCTCTCTCTCTCTCTCTCTCTCTCTCTCTCTCTCTCTTTGTTGCTGTCATTTTTCCCTTTCTCTCTCTCCTCTTTCTCTCTATCTATCTATCTAGCCTACTCTTTTATACTCCCTTATACCTAACCCCTCTCTCTCTCTCTCTCTCTCTCTCTCTCTCTCTCTCTCTCTCTCTCCTTCTCTCCTCTCCCCCTCCGTGTTTTTCTCCCTTGATTTCTCTCTCCAGGGTAAGATTAACACGCCCCTATATAAGAATTTCCTCTCTCCCTCCTTCCCTCCCTCCCTAACCTTCGCCTTCTAGCCTTAATTAATATCTCTCACCTGTGTACTACGTGTGACGGGGGAAGGGGGGTGACGGTATCCTAGAAGTGTGTTACGGTGGTGCAAAGATGTGTGTGTGTGTGTGTGTGTGTGTGTGTGTGTGTGTGTGTGTGTGTGTCACCTACATACCTATACACACCTTCCTGTCTGTAACAACCAATTAGGCGTCTTGTACATATTTGTCTGATTTAGGAAGTCCTATACATTCTCTCTCTCTCTCTCTCTCTCTCTCTCTCTCTCTCTCTCTCTCTCTCTCTCTCTCTCTCTCTCTCTCTCTCCTTTTTTTATCTCTACTTCTTCTCTCTCTTCTTTGTTGCTTTCATTTTTCCCTCTCTCTCTCTCTCTCTCTGTCAACCCCTTCATACCCCCTTATACCAAACCTCTCTCTCTCTCTCTCTCTCTCTCTCTCCTCTCTCTCTCTCTCTC
>JACEEZ010014545.1:47500-52500 GCA_016584305.1 Chionoecetes opilio | reverse complement strand
TCACTCACACACACACACAACACACGAGAAATAGGCAGCAAGCATATGTATTATCGAAACGGGTTGGAATTATTGGTGTAAGGATGAGCTTGACCTGTTGAATTCATTGGGTGGTGGTGTTGGTGGGATGTGGGTGCTATTGGTGGGTTGTGGGTGGGGGTGTATGGTGGGTGTGGATGGGTGTGGGTGGTGTTGGGGGTGGGTGTGGTGGGTTTGTGGGGTGGGTGTAGGGTGGGTTGTTGGGTGGGTGTGGTGGTGGGGTTTGTGGGTGGGGTTGGGTGTGGGTGCGGGTGGTGCTGTGGTGTGGGCAATGAGGACAGGCGCGTGAAGTTGTTGGATCTTAAAGAAAGAATGAGAGAAAGAAAGAAAGAAGAAGTGGCGGGCGATTCTTTTGTACAAACGTGGGTGTGGTGAATACAAAGGATTGATATGGGGGAAGTGTGTGACGCGCCTCTCGCGCTACGTCTCTCTCGTCAGTCTTTCCATCCTCAAATCTCCTCTCATACTCTCTCTTCTAATTACCACTTCAATACCCTTGCGTTGGAGGTGGTTTGGTACCATCCTATCGTAGCTACGTGCGTGATATTTGTTGTGTTTGTTGTGGGGGGGGTTGTGTTGACTCTTTCAAGGGTTCTAGTATTAAGGTGGGGTGAGGAGGAAATTCTAGAGGAGCGACAAGAGAGGCGGGTCTGGGACGAGAGCCAGCTCTGCGGGCGGGGGGGGGGCTAGAGTCCGCTGTGGCCCGCGGGCGGGGTGTGCGTAGAGGTGTCGCGTGGCTAGCTCTGGACGGGGGCGGGGTGCGAGGCCTCGTCTCGCATAGTGGGGCGGCGCGACATCAAGGCCGGCAGTCGCGCGGGCGGGTGGGCGACGAGGACCGCGGACTCGCCTGGCGTGGGGGGGCGAGAGGCCGCTCGCGCGGAGCGGGGGGCGAGCGGCCAGCACGCGCGCTGGCGGGGTGGCCTAGACCCCGGCGCGGGCGGACAGCGGGGGAGGGTGTCTGAGAACAAGGGCCTGACCAGCGCGCGGCGGGGTCGAGAGGCTCGTCGCAGCGGGGGGTGTTGCGAGAGGCCGCTGCCGCAGCGGGTGTGTCTGCTAGAGGCCGCGCTCGGCGCGGGCGGGGGCGAGAGGCTGGGCTCGCGGGCGGGGGTCGAAGGCATCATACGGGGCAGTCATGGGTCGAGATAGGGCGGCCTCATACAGCGGATAGGCTGGGGCGAGTAGGCCGCTTCGCGCGGGTCTATTGGGTGCGAGGGCCGCCTCTCGCTGGGGCGGTGCTAGAGGGGCCAGCTGCGCGCTACGGGTTTTTTGCGATAGGCCTCTCGCGGGCGGGGGGCGTATAGCCGCTGCTCGCTTTTCTTGTCAAATACTTCGGTCGGGTGGCGTGGCTGGGTAGTCAGCGCTATTGGCGCGGGGGTAAGAGTTTCGAAATTGAAAAAGGACGAATATTGAGTGATTTCAACATAATGTCGGAGAGGAGTTTAAAATTCTTATTATTATATATTATATATATACATTATATAATTATGATTATTATTATTTAGTATTATTATGTATTATTAATTACACCATAGACATATTTCTAACATTATCGAATCAACTCTGCTGTGTTAGGTACGAGATACATGTTTGCCAAATAGCGCAGTTTGTTTTTGTATAATGTTGTAGGCTGTTAGTCAAGTACCACAAAATTCTTCTCTTCTTCTCTTCTCTTCTTCTTCTTCTTCTCCTCCTCCTCCGCCTCCTCCTCCCTCCTCCTCCTCCCTCCGCCGCCTCCTCTCTCTCTCTTCCTCCCCTTTCTTCTTCTTCTTCTTCTTCTTGTTATTATTATTATTATTATTATTATATATTTCATTATCCAATCATTTTTATTATTTGAACTTCATCTTCCCTCCCCCCTCTGACCCTGACCTTCATGTCCTATCAGGGGGTGAGTCTCTAGAGGGGTGAAGGGTGGGGGAGTGGAGGGGAAAGGACAGGGGGGGTGTTGTGGGGGTGGGGGGGGGGGGGGGGGGCGCGTAACCTTAACAAATTTTTGCTTAATTAATTATTTCTCCGGCTTGTATTTATTTATCTAGTTCAACATTTCTATTTTTATTTTATATATTAATCCTTTTGTTTTTTTTATCTTTACATTTGTCAATATTTTTCTGAAGATTTTTTTTTTGAGTCTGGTTTCTCGTTTTTATATATTTTTTTGTAATTGAGTTTTTTTTGGTGTGTGTTTATTCCTTAGGTTTCTATTCTTTCTTTTATTATTTTTGCTAAGTATTCTTTCTCTTCTTCTCCTATTGATCTCTTTAAATTTACTCTTTATTTAGGTATCCATGTAAACCATATTTGCCGAAGAGCTTGTGTTGGGCTGAAATGAGGGGAGAGAGATGGGGGGAGAGGGGAAAATGGGTGGGAGGAAATAGAAGGGTGTATAAAAAGGGGAAATATGAGGGAAGAGGGGAGAGAGAGGGGAGAGGAGGGGAGGGGAAATGGGTGAGGGAATAGATGTCTAAGAAGAGATAGAGAAGGAGAAAGGGGAAAGGGAAGTGAGGGGAAAAGGTGGTGAGAGTGTGAGAGGAAATAGATGGACGCATATAAAGATGAGACAAAGCAAGGGGAAATAGATGAGGAGAGTGTGGAGACCTCTTTTTCCCCTCTTTCCTCCTCTCCCACAATCACAACCCAATCCATATTCTAATTTCCCCTCAAATACTCTATCACATCTTTCCCCTTCTTTACCTCACCTTCTACATCCACCCATCCATTCTCCTCACCCATTTTCCCCATCTTTTCCCCTCATATATTTCCCTTTTTTTATACATCCATCTATTCATCACCCATTTCCCCATCTTTTCCCCTCTCTCCCATTTCCCCTCATGTATTTCTCCTTCTCTATCTCTTCTTAAACATCCACCTGTTCTCTCTACCCATTTCCCCTCTCTCTTCCCCTTCTTATACATCCTTCTGTTTCCTCTCACTCATTTTCCCCTCTCCTCCCCTCTCTCTCCCCTCATTTATATCCCTTTCTTTACACAGCCACCTATTCCTCTCACCCATTTCCCCTCTCTCCCCTCCAACAACACACAGGCAGACACAGCACGCCAAAACACATACACATAACCAGCACACATGGGCCGTTACGCACAACACACAACAGCACAAACAACACCACTAACCGTACACACAACACACAACCATCACCAAACACGTACACACACACACACTTTTTATCTCCCTTTCTTTATACAGCCACCTATTCCTTTCACCCATTTTCCCCTCTCTTCCCCACTCCCCATCTATTTCCCCTTCTTTATATATCCTTCTGTTTCATCACCCATTTTCCCCTCTCCTCCCCTCTCTCTCCCCTCATCTCAGCCCAACACAAGCTTTTCGTCAAATATGGTAACAGCATTATCAAGCGAAAATAAGGTTGTCTGTGCACCCGTAGTGACAGAGGATCAAAGGGAGGCGCTCTGGAACCTTCAAAGGGCGGGACAGTCGCGGGCGCCTCTCTCTTGGTTAAGTGGGACAAAAGCTTGACGTGCGGCCTCACTCACTTTAGCCCTTGCCCCCCCCCTCTGTCTCTCTCTCTCTCTCTCTCTTCTCTCTCTCCTCTCCTCTTCTCATCAGTCTTCTCTCCCCACTCCCCATCACCCCAACCAACCCCACACTCCACGCCTACCCTTTCTCCCTCTCCGTCCGCCTCCTCCTTTCCCCTCCTACCCTCACTCTAGCGGCCTCATTCTCATGTCGTACAAGCTCTCCTCTCTCCTCCTCTCTCTCTCGATTCCACACTCGTCGTCTCCTCTACTCATCTCCCTCTCCTCTTACTCACTCTCTGCTCCTCTCATCTCTCTCATTTTCTTTTTTTTCTCCTCTCATCTCTCTATTCCCTACCTCTCCTCTCTAATGTCTCTGTGAGCACTTCTTCACAATTAAATCTCTCTTTTTACCCTCCTATCCATCCTCCTCTATTCCTTATAATGTTCCTACAACTCTCTCTCCTCTCTCTCCTCATCCTCTCTCTCGGGTCCTCTCGACTCCGATCTCTCTCTCTCTCTCTCTCCTCTTTCTCTTTTCTTTCTGTTAATTCTCTCTCACTCTATTCTTTTAAAACCACCACCATCATCAATCACCACTACTCCTCCTCCTCCTCCTCGCTCCTCCTCTCCTTCCTCACATCCTCCTCCTCCTCCTCCTCCTCTTCCAGCTCATCATCAATAATAAATCCTGTAACTATCACATATTTTTCTCTCTCTCTATCCTTTTCTTGTTCTCCTTTTCCTCTCCCCCTCCTCCATTATATAAAAAAACAAAAGAAAAATTTGCAAAAGAATGATAAAATTTGGTCATGAAAATATTAAAATTGATGAATAGTTATTAATAAGAAAAGCAAAGAAATCTAAATAATTAACAAAAAGCAATTATAAGACAATTTGGTCTTAAAACATGATAAGATATAAGCTATGAAACAAAAATAAATGAAGAACAAAGTTGAGATTCTTTTTTTTTTTTTTTTTTTTTCTCTCTCTCTTAGTCTCTAGTCTCTTAGTCTCTCTCAAAACTAAAAATCTCTCTCAAAAACTAAATCTACTTCAAAAAACCAAAAATTCCTCTCAAAAAAACTAAAAAAATCTCCTCTCAAAAACTAAAAATCTCATGCAAAATTAGAAACAACAAAAAAAGTTCGACTCTCAAAAAACTAAAAATCTCTCAAAAAACAAAAAAATTCTCTCAAAAAACTAAAAATCTCTCAAAAAACTAAAAAAAATTATCTTTCTCTAATCAAGTTGGAAATAAAAACAAACACAAACTAGGTAGGGTGAGCATACACGAAACTAGGGAGGGGGGAGGGGGGGCGGGGAGGGGGGGGGTGGGGGCCACAACCTAGGGGGGGAGGGGGGCTAGGGGGCGTTAGGTGAGTGGGGGGGGGGGGGGGGGCACTCATCGAGCCATAACCCCTCACGCCCGAATGACTTTCATCAATTTATGTTGTCCATGGCAACAGT
>JACEEZ010014545.1:15000-27500 GCA_016584305.1 Chionoecetes opilio | reverse complement strand
GTAGTAGTAGTAGTAGTAGTTGTGGTAGTGGTAGTGGTGATGGTGGTAGTGGTGGTAGTAGTAGTAGTAGTAGTAGTAGTAGTAGTAGTAGTAGTAGTAGTAGTAGTAGTAGTAGTAGTAGTAGTAGTAGTAGTGAGAGTAGTAGTGGTGGTAGTAGTAGCCGTGGTGGTGGTAGTAGTAGTATTGGTGGTAGGAGGAGGAGGAGGAGGAGGAGGAGGAGGAGGAGGAAGGAGAAGAAAGGGAGGAGAGGAAATGGGAGGAGGAAGAACTATTTTTTTAAAGTATTCTTCGCTTTGTAATACAATCCTTCAGAGTCCTTCACGGGCCTCTTCGCTCCTTCACGCATCCTACAGGAGTCATGGGAGGGCATTAAAAGTCCCACAGGATTGCTATAGTATTCCTAGGTTTTTATAAGTACTTTGACAATCGCATGGGTGGCTCAAATAGGGATTAATAATAATATTACTAATACTGAAAATACTAATACTGATCGTTGTATTGAAGTAATGATTAATCTAGCAATGCCTGTCATATTGTTATGTCTTGTAGTAAGTTTTGTCTAATTTATGGTTTTTAAGGAATATTTGGAAGTATCATGTCATTGTGAATTGGCTGAAATAGGGACTTCTAATCATTGTAACTGAAAACTGACTCCAGATTCGTGTTCAGCATGCCCGAAAACTGCTAGGAACTAATATTCAAGCAAATCTATTTTTCAAAAAATAGTGCAACTTTTGCAATATTTTTTGAAAAATAGATTTGCTTGAAAATTTGTTCCTAACAGTTATCTGGCATGCTGAACACGAATATGGAGTCAGTTTTCAGTTACAATGACTAGAAGTCCCTATTTCAGCCAATTTACTTGTCATGTAATTGTGAATTGTCTGAAATAGGGACTTTTAATCATTGTAACTAAAAACTGACTCCATATTCGTGTTCAGCATGCCCGATAACTGCTAGGAACAAATTATCAAGCAAATCAATTTTTTCAAAAAATATTGCATTTTTTGCAAGGGGTATGCCTTGATTTTTTTTTTAAATCACGTTTTTTTACAATAACTAACAAACTATGGCAGATAAGTGCAACATGTATAGAGACGTAAATATTGAGTAGAGCAAGGGCTATCATTTGGCGTAAAGCAAAAAAATATTGATTGGTAAATAACTCGAGAAAATAGCAGATTCGTACATTTATACAAAATATTAATCTTCTCGACAACCATAAGGTGTTTTGACAAACCAATTACTGCATAATGTAGAACACGTCAAGATGAACCTTTATTACTTCAATAAGTTTTCTTCTATGACTCATAGTTTTGCGGCAAAATAACAAAAACCTGATCGTCGTCAATTTTGGAATATTTTTAAGCAGCCAGAAATCCGAAAATATTTTCTTCGCTAGATAATTAGAAATGCCGGGGATACAATTGTAGATCCATCCATTTACAATAACTTTTGATGGGTAAGTGTTGCTGTGTGAGAAGCAAGTTGTGAGCTGAACGCGTTATAGTAAATATATGTTTATAATTCAGAAACCGTTCATGATAGGTCAGTGTAGACGCAGAGACCAGTGTTGCCACCTCAGTGTAGGGGAAGGGACTAACTCTATATGATTTTCACGCATAGTACTATATCATACTTCTAGTTTAAAGCAGTTTTACTTTGAAAATCGCAAGTTAGACTGAACCTAAGAACAGAAAATAGAAATTGCAACCCAGCATATTTTATTAACATCTACATACATACATACATACATACATACATACATACATACATACATACATACATACATACATACATACATACAATACATAGATACTCTTCTCTTCCTATCACAAAACTGCTATTCTCACACTCCTGAACCCCCTTCCCCCCCCCCTAATTATTTTCTGAATTATCTAGTAAAGTATTAAATTTCTGACTCACCCTGTAGCATAGAAGTAGTAAACGTATTCAGTATTTTTGACACACCCTGTATTGTCCTATTTCACCTAGTTCATTTATCCTTTTTTTCCAATCTGCTCAAAGTTGTGGTTAGTGTAATAGTAGTAGTAGTAGTAGTAGTAGTAGTAGTAGTAGTAGTAGTAGTAGTAGTAGTAGTAGTAGTAGTAGTAGTATAGTAGTAGTAGTAGTAGTAGTAGTAGACGCAGTAGTAGTAGGAGTAGTAGTAGTAGTAGTAGTAGTAGACGCAGTAGTAGTAGGAGTAGTAGTAGTAGTAGTAGACGCAGTAGTAGTAGGGTATTTTCATATGTACTACCTCATCCCCACCTCCCCTCATCCCCACTTTCTCACATCCCCACTCCCCTCCTTCCCCACCTATCTTCCCCACCTATCTTCCCCACTTATCTTCCCCACCTCTTATCTTCCCCACCTATCTTCCCCACCTCTTATCTTCCCCACCTATCTTCCCCACCTATCTTCCCCACCTATCTTCCCCACCTATCTCCCACCTCTTATCTTCCCCACCTATCTTCCCCACCTCTTATCTTCCCCACCTATCTTCCCCACCACTATCTTCCCCACCTCCTATCTTCCCCACCTCTTATCTTCCCCACCTCTTATCTTCCCCACCTATCTTCCCCACCTCTTATCTTCCCCACCTATCTTCCCCACCTCTTATCTTCCCCACCTATCTTCCCCACCTCTTATCTTCCCACCTATCTTCCCCACCTCTTATCTTCCCCACCTATCTTCCCACCTATCTTCCCCACCTCTTATCTTCCCCACTTATCTTCCCCACCTCTTATCTTCCCCACCACTATCTTCCCCACCTATCTTCCCCACCTCTTATCTTCCCCACCTATCTTCCCACCTCTTATCTTCCCCACCTATCTTCCCCACCTCTTATCTTCCCCACCTATCTTCCCCACCCTTATCTTCCCCACCTATCTTCCCCACCTATCTTCCCCACCTCTTATCTTCACTCCACTTCATCCCTCTTCCCCATTTTCTATCATTCTCACATTCCTCCTTCCCTCCCTATCCCCACCTTCTATCATTCCCCTCCTTCCCACCTTTCCCCACATCCCCATTTTCCCCATCATCCCCCCTCCTAACATCCCCACCATCCTCTATCCTCCCTATCCCCACCTCCCATCATCCCCACCACCTATCATCCTCACCTTCCCCAGCCTCCCTATCCCCACCTCCATCATCCCCACCTCCTATCATCCCACCACCTATCATCCTCACTTTCCCCAGCCTCCTATCCCCACCTCCCATCATCCCCTTTTCCCACATCCTCTGTTCTCCCTATCCCCACCTCCCATCATCCCCTTCTTCCCCACTATCCTCTGTTCTCCCTATCCCCACCTCCTATCATCCCCTACTATCCTCTGTCCTCCCTATCCCTACAGCCTATCATCCCCACTATCCTCTGTCCTCCCCATCCTCCCCAAGGCTTCCCCACTATCCTCTGTTCTCCCTATCCCCACCTCCTATCATCCCCTACTATCCTCTGTCCTCCCTATCCCTACAGCCTATCATCCCCACTATGCTCTGTCCTCCCCATCCTCCCCAAGGCTTCCCCGCTCGCCTCGTCATGGGAATTATATATTGATACATCAAAGACTGGTCGCAAATGATAAAAGCCTATCATTTTAATAGAGAGTCTTTGTGGTTCTTTGTATAGGAGGGAAAGGGGACGGCTTTGATGCTCGCCCTTTGAAAGTTTGGTCATAATGTTTCAAAGGAGAATCGACTACACTCGACTCTGGCCTTTGGGAGCAAGTGTGCTAAGGGTCAGTTTTGTGGTGCCCTGTGTACCTGTCTGTGTGTGTGTGTGTGTGTGTGTGTGTCTGTGTGTGTGTGTGTGTGTGTGTGGGGGTGTGGGTGTGTGTGTTCGTATAGGAACATCAGAAAAGGGGGAGAGAGGAGAAGAGACAAAGGGAATTTTTATATTTTTTTTCTTATTACAATTTTTTTTTTCTTACCTCTCTCTCTCTCCCCTCTTCTCTCTCTCTCTCTCTTCCTCTCTCTCTCTCTCTCTCTCTCTCTCTCTCTCTCTCTCTCTTTTCACTCCCTTTGACAGCTCTTTGAGGTTATAATTTTCAGAGCAAAATTCTGCATGATTTTACTGCTTTTTAAAATGTCTTCCTTCTTAATGTGACTAGAAGGGAGGGGGAGGAGGAGGAGGGGAGGAGGAGGAGGAGGAGGAGGAGGAGGGGAAAGGAGGAGGAGGAGGAGGGGGGGGAGGAGGAGGAGGAGGGGAGGAGGGGTAGTATCAAAGCTCACCGCCCTCTTCCTTCCTTCCTTTTTCCTTCCTCTTTCAACCCCTTTTCAGTTTTACTCTTTCCTCGGGTTAGATGCTTTTTTCCTTCTCTTCTTTTTCCTTCTCTTTTTAACTTTTTTCTTTTTTTTTCTTTCTTCTTTTCTTTCTTTTTCTTTTCTTTTCTTTTTTTTCTTTTTTTCTTTTTTTTCGTTTCTTTTTTTTTTCCTTCTCTTTCTTTCTTTTTTTCTTTCTTCCTTTCTTGCTTACTTTTTTTTCTTTTTTTTCTTTCTTCTTTTCTTATTTTTTTTTCTTCTTCTTTCTTTCTTTTCTTTCTTAATTCCATTTTTATTATCTATCTTTCCTTTTATATTCTTTTTCCGTGGGTTTTTGACTTTTTTTCTATTTCCTTCTTTTCTTTTCTTTTTTCTTTTTTTCCCTCCTCCTTCCTTCATTCCTTCATTCCTTCTTAAAATTCCTTTAAATTTCCTTTTTATTCCCTTTCTTTCCCTTTTTTAATTTCCTTCACCCTTTCCCTTAATTTCCTTTTATTCCCCCCTTCTTTTCCTTCATTCCTTTCCTCATTCAAATTTTTTCCAAACGGGTAGAACTCATAATCTTCTTTCACTCCCCCTACACACCACACCCACACACCACACACACAACACAACACACACACACACACACAACCACACCAACAGATGTAATATAACAGTAAAGTAAATCCTTGGTTTCAGAAATTGGGGCGAGCCCTTACCTTTCCCTATACCAGGCCCCCGGTACAAAATTTTAAATAATTGTAGGAAGAACAGGGTGGTGGTGAGTTTTTATATTTCTGATTTGTTTATTCCATGCTCTAGTGAATTATCAAAAGAGATACATTATAAAATGTATGGTGTTAAAAACGACAATTAAAATAAGAAAAAATTATATGATGTATTTAAGACACTGAGTGGCAAAAAGAACATTTTAAATGCGTTAGGATATTGATCTTTAGGTGTGAAAAAAAATTTCAAGGAATCTTTGCATTTGGTGATTTAAAATTTAGATTTTTAAAAATGCAGGGACATAATTTTGGGGAAAATTTTGTAACTAATGGTATTTTCTTTTTTTCCATTACCACAAAACCCTACACGAGTCACAAAACAACCGCCACAATTTTCCCCAAATGGGGTAACACAACAGAAGGAAAAATGTGGGGAACTTAAAAATTAATTCAGAAAATTTCAGACCATTTTTCCGGACTATCACAATTAAAACATGCAGTATGTGATCCCCCAGCATCGTCAATAAAGATGTTAACTGACTCTCCCCTCAAAACTTTAGTTAGATTAAAAAAAGGAAATTTGGAATAAGTTAACAATTAATCGTCCCACCGAATACTTTATTTTATTTTTCAAAAATTCAATATACATTCAGAGAATTTTCCCAAATTTAACAAAATTACTGTAAGAAATAAGCACATCTTAAGCCATATATCACTCCTGTTCTAAAAAGCCCATAATCACCCCGTTTAAAAAGCCCATATATCCTTGTTCTAAAAAGCCAATATCACCCCGTTTAAAAAACCCCATATCATCCGTTCTAAAAAGCCCAAATATCACCCTTTTAAAAAAACCCATTTTCATCTGCAAAAAAAAGCCCATATATCACCCCTCCTAAAAAGCCAATTATCATCCTTTCAAAAAAAAGCCCAAACACTCTGCTTAAAAACCCCATAATCACTCCTTTTCTAAAAACCCCAATATCACCCCGTTCTAAAAACCCCCCATATATCACTGTTTAAAAAACCCCCATATAACCTCCTGCCTAAAAAGCCATATACACTCTGTTCTAAAAAGCCCAATATACCCTCCCTAAAAAGCCCATATATCACTCCTGTCTAAAAAAGCCCATATAACACCCTGCTCAAAAAACCCAATATCACCCCTGTTCTAAAAGCCCATAATCACTTGCTCAAAAACCCCAATTCACTCCTTTTCTAAAAGCCCTATATCACCCGTTCTAAAAAGCCCATATATCACCCCTTCTAAAAAGCCCATATATACTTTGCTCTAAAAAGCCCATATATCACTCCTTTTTCTAAAAAGCCCAATATCACCCTGCTCAAAAACCCCATTATCATCCTGTTTAAAAAGCCCCATTTTTCACCCCGTTCTAAAAAGCCCATAATCACCGCTCTAAAAAGCCCATATATCACCCCGCTCTAAAAAGCCCATAACACTCGCTCAAAAAGCCCATATATCACTCCGCTTAAAAACCCCATATACACCTGTTTAAAAAAGCCCATATATCACTCCGCACTAAAAAGCCCAAATTTAACTCCTGCTCTAAAAACCCCATTATATCCGCCCTAAAAAGCCCATATATCACTCTGCCTAAAAAGCCATATCATTCCGCACTAAAAAAGCCTAATCACCCCCTGCTCAAAAAAACCCCAAATTTCACTCCTGACTAAAAAGCCCAAAATTCACCCGCTCAAAAAAACCCCCAAATCACTCCTGTTCTAAAAAGCCCATAATCACTCCGCCTAAAAACCCCATATATACTCCTTTTAAAAAACCCCATAATCACCCTGCACAAAAACCCCAAATATAAATCCTGCTCAAAAAAACCCCCCAAATTATACTCTGCACTAAAAAAACCCCATATACACTCCTGCCCCTAAAAAGCCCAATTATAAATCCTGCTCAAAAAGCCCATATTCACCCCTGTTAAAAGCCCATATAATCCCCTGTCAAAAAAAGCCATATATCACTCCTGTTTAAAAAACCCCATATATACTCCTCTCTAAAAAGCCTATATAACCCCGCTCTAAAAAGCCCAATATCACTCCTGCTCTAAAAAACCCCATAACACCCTGCTCTAAAAAACCCCATATACATCCTGCTCTAAAAAGCCCATATATCACCCCCGCTTAAAAACCCATATTTTCCTCTGCTCTAAAAAGTCCATATATCACTTTTTAAAAAAAGGCCAATAAAAACTCCGCCTAAAAAGCCCATAAAACTCGCACTAAAAAGCCATATACACCTCCTCAAAAAAGCCCATATAAAATCCTGCTCAAAAAAGCCATATATCACCCCTGCTCTAAAAAGCCCATATATCCTCCTGCTCAAAAAGCCCATATATCACTTTTGCCCCAAAAAAGCCCATAACACCCCTGCTCAAAAAAACCCCATAATCATCCGCTTTTAAAAACCCCCAATATCATCTGCTCAAAAAAAGCCCTATAACTCCTGTCTAAAAAGCCCTTTAATCACTCCTGCTCTAAAAACCCCATTATCACCTTGTCAAAAAAAGCCCTATTCACTCCTCTAAAAAAGCCCTATTCACCCTGCTTAAAAAACCCAAATTATCACTCCTGCTCAAAAAAACCCCATATATACCCGTTCTAAAAAGCCCAATATCACTCCTGCCTAAAAAAGCCCATATTACCCCTGTTAAAAACCCCATATATCATCCGCTCTAAAAGCCCATATATCCCCTTTGCTCTAAAAAGCCCATATATCACTCCTGCTCTAAAACCCATATATCACTCCTGCTCTAAAAACCCCCATTATATCACCCTGCTCAAAAAAGCCCATATATCACCCCGTTTAAAAAAAGCCAAACACCTGCCTAAACCCATAACACTCCTGCTCTAAAAAGCCCAATACACTTGCCTAAAAAGCCCATATATCACTCCTGTTAAAAAGCCTATATAAACTCCTGCTCTAAAACCCCCATATATCACTCCTGCTCTAAAAAGCCCATATTCATCTTGCTTAAAAAGCCTATATCACCCTCTCTAAAAACCCCATAGTACTCCGTCTAAAAGCCCAATATCACCTGCCTCTAAAAAGCCCAATATCATCCGCTAAAAAGCCCATATACACTCCGCTCTAAAAAGCCCATATACATCCGCTTAAAAAGTCATATATCACTCCGCTCAAAAAAGCCCAATACACTCCTGCTCAAAAAGCCCATAATCACCTGCCTAAAAAGTCCTAACATCCTACTCAAAAAAGCCCAATACACTCCTGTTTAAAAAAGCCATATATCACCCCTGCTCAAAAAAAGCCCATATACACTCCTGCTCTAAAAAGCCAATATCACTCCGCCAAAAAAACCCCTTTAATCACTCCTGCCCCTTAAAAAGCCCTATATCACTCCGCCTAAAAAGCCCATATATCACTCCAGCTCTAAAAAGCCCAATATCACCCCTGCTTAAAAAGCCCAATATCACCCCTGCTTAAAAAGCCCATATATCATCCGCTCAAAAAAGCCCTATACACCCTGCTCAAAAAACCCCCTATATCACTTTTTGCTCAAAAAAACCCCCTATATCATCCTGCCTAAAAGCCCTTTCACCCCCTTTTAAAAAAGCCATATACACCCCGCTCTAAAAAAGCAAATCACCCCTTTAAAAAAACCCCATATTCACCCCTGTCAAAAAAACCCATATACACTCCGCTCAAAAACCCCCATATCACCCCTGCTCAAAAAAACCCAATATCACTCCTGCTCAAAAAAAGCCCATATATCACCCCTGCTCTAAAAAGCCCATATATCACTCTTGCTCAAAAAACCCCATATATCACCCTGCTCTAAAAGCCCATTATCACCCCGCTCTAAAAAGCCCAATATCCCCCCGCTCAAAAAAGCCCATATATCCCCCCGCTCTAAAAAGCCCATATACACCCCTGCTCAAAAAACCCCCAATATCACTCCTGCTTAAAAACCCCATATACCTCTGCTCTAAAAAGCCATAATCACCCCTGCTCTAAAAAACCCTTTAAACACTCTTGCTCTACAAAGCCCCATATATCACTCCTGTTTAAAAAAAGCCCATTACACTCCTGCTTACAAACCCCAATATCATCTGCTCAAAAAAAGCCCAAATCACCCCTCTAAAAAGCCAATATCATCCGCTCTAAAAGCCCATATATCACCCTGCTCTAAAAAAGCCCATTATCATTCCCCTTACAAACCCCCATATATCCCTCCTGTTCAAAAAAGCCCATATACCCCCTTGTCTAAAAAGCCCAATATCACTCGTTCTAAAAAGCCCATAATATCCTTTTCAAAAAAACCCCAATACACCCCTGTTTAAAAACCATAATCATTGTCAAAAAAGCCCATATATCACTCCGCTCTAAAAAACCCATATATCATCCTGCTCAAAAACCCCCATATATCATCTGCTCTAAAAACCCAATATCACCCCTGCTCTAAAAAGCCCATTTATCACCCCTGCTCTAAAAAGCCAATATCACCCCGCTCAAAAAAAGCCCCTTTACCCCTGCTCTAAAAAGCCCATAATCACTCCTGCCTAAAAACCCCCATATTCACTCCTGCTCAAAAAAAGCCCAATATCATCTGCTCAAAAAAGGTGCTTTACTGAAAAAAACGGGTTTTGGAAAAGACTGAAGTAAGGGCTTTAAAACATAAAAAGAAACATACAGGCAAATAGATACAATTAATAAAACATTAAAATGAGCCAAAAATGAATATTAAAAAAACAAGCTAAAAAAAAAACAAGGAAATCCCAAATGCCATTGTAATACTCTAAACTCCCTTTAGGCAGAAACCCAAAAAAGCCAAAACAATGCATTTGTCCACCTTGACTAACATTCCCCTGTCTTAAGGAACATTTTATTTAAACTTGGTCATTTTAAATTTTTCTGACGACGATTATATGAGGTATTTAAGCAGCCCCCCCTTTTCATGTACATGACCCCAACAAATACCGCCCCAAATAACAAAAATTTAAAGGCCTAAAATTAATTGTTTAGGTATGAGAAATTTCTCCAAAAAAACGGAAAAAATTCAGTGGATCATTGGGCCCTCCCATTTCTATATATTTTAAAATTAAAAAGAGGGATATTTCCCGATATTTAAAAAAAAACCAAAGCTTTCCCAATTTAAGTCTGGTAATAGAGGGAATCAACAATTACAGGCCAATTCAATTTACTGCTTTCAGTAAAGTAATGAAAAAATTTTTTGCGTCACGTTTAACTAACTACCTGGAAAAAAAAAAAACCCACTAACTAAATATCAACACGGCTTTAGAGCAAAATCCTCACAGAAACTGCTTTTTTAAACTTTGTGAATAAGTGTATACCTTTTTGGAGGAGAAGTTTATGTGGGTTTGGGGTTTCATTGATTTACCAAGCATTTGACTCATTAAATCGTTGATTTTTTTAGAAAATTAAAAACATTGGGGGGAAAAGGGGGGTGCCCTTACAACTTTTCGCAGTGACCTCGAACAGATACAATCGTTTTTTGTAATAATGAACATCACAATTTATATCTATACCAATGTACCCCAAGCGCAAACATGGACCAATTTTTTTTATATATATAAAAGATTAATTATTGGGCCCGCTTTTAAAATTTTTCCCTAAATAATACCGACGTACAACCTTTATAGCGACAAAGACACAATTCCCCCATTTAAACAAAATCAGAATGAATTTAGTTCTCAATGGATAAAAAAGTATAAATTAAAAACTTAAGTTTCTAAATAATTATATTTTTTCAGAAAAGTCCATAAAAAATATTCTTCCCCCATTAAGTTAAAGCGATACATTAAATCGAGTAAATCACACAAAATTCCAGGTGTTTGCATAGATGAAAATTGAACGGAAATTGCACATAGAAGAGGTTGTATGAAATCTAAAAAAATTTTTGGAAAAGACAAGATACGTTACAAGTTACGTAGATGATACTTAGATTTTTATTCCTTTTTTACCCACTTAACATACGTGTGGCCATCTGGGCCAGAAAATGGCCAACATCTTATATAAGGTAACAATAGCCAGAAAAAAGTTTTCAGATGTATTTTTCTTAGGCAAATTTGACTTTGTCACTGAAATTATTTTTTTCAATGAAAATGAAAATTTGATCAAACACAAAACTTTTTTTTATATTTATTTATAAAATCTATTGCAATTTTACAGGGAATGAAATTTTTAAAAATTTTTGACAATTTCACAGACTAGAAGCAAATTAGATTTTATTTCCCCGTCAGAACAGCTTTATATAAAAACAGATTTATGCAGGGCCCCAATTTTCAACAGTTACCCCAAATAGTAAAACTTTAGTTAAAAAAAAAAAATATTTAGCCTCAAAAGGGAAAAAAAAGAAATGTATATTCAGAATTTTTAGCAGAGATATTTCGACAGTATAGTAAAACCCTGGCAAAAAAACCCCCTTTTTTTTTTTTATGTTTTATTATTTTTTTTATTTTTATTGCATTTTTTATAAATTTTGTAAAAAATAATTTAAACACTATTTTTATTATTTTTATTTTTTTTAATAATTTAAACAAGTACTGTGAAGGATAGTTGCTATGGGCTAGGGTTTTGGGATGTCGAATGCACCTTATTAAATGCTATCTGCCTGTCAGGGAGCTTTGGCTCGACAGACATTGCTATTATGAGTATTAAAAAATTCTGTGCTTTTGTATATTTATATGCAATAAATATTTACTTACTTAAAACTACACACAAAAATACCACACACACAACACACACCACACAACACACAACAACACACACAACACAGTATTTTTTTTATAGTATCATTTCGTTTTTGTTTTGGGGTTTTTGTTTGTTTGTTGTTGGTGTAGTGTGTTTTTTTTGTTTATTGTGTGTTTTGTTTTTGTTTGTTTTTTGGTTGTTGTTGTTGTTGTAGTAGTTTTTGTTGTTAGTATATTGTTGTTGTTGTTGTTGGGTTGTTGTTGCTGTTGTTGTTGTTGGTTTTTGTTGTTGTTGTATTTTGTTGTTGTAGGGTTTTGTTTTTATTATTTTTGTTGTAGTTGTTTTTGTTAGTATTATTTTTGTTTTAGTTGTTTTTGTTGTTGTTGGGGTTTATTTGTTGTTGTTTTTGTTGTAGTAGGGGTGTTAGTTTATTTTTGGGTTTTTGTTGTGTTTTTTGTTGTTGTTTGTTGTTTTTATTTGTATTTTTGTTTTTGTAGTTTTTGTTGTTTTTGTTTTAGTATTTTGTTTTGTAGTTGTTGTTGTAGTATTTGTTGTTGCAGGGTTGTGTTGTTGTTGGGGTTGTGTAGTTTTTGTTGTTGTTGTTTATATTATTGTTTTGTTGTCGTTGTTTGTGGTTGTCGTCGCCACAACACGCGCCACCGTTTTTTCCTTCCTTCACAGAATCAAGCCTTACATTTCCCTCTTTCAACTTGTAAGGCGTCTGTTATTTTTTGCTCGAGTTCTTTGAGCTATTTTGATTCTTTGTTGATTCATTTTATCACATGTAACGATGAAAAAAACCGATATTTTGAGTCATAATAACACTA
>JACEEZ010014545.1:10000-12500 GCA_016584305.1 Chionoecetes opilio | reverse complement strand
CCCTCTTCCCCTTCTTCCCCTCTACCTCCTTCCCTTTTCCCCTCTTTCCCCTCACTTTCCCCTCTTTTCCCTCACTTTTCCCTCTTCCCCTCACTGTTCCCCTCTTTCCCCTCACTTTTCCCTCTTTCCCTCTCTTTCCCCCTTCCCACCCACTTCTTCCCTCTCTTTTCCCCCTACTAATTCCCTCTTCCCCTCTCCTCCCCTCTTTCTCTTGCCGGACCAGAAACGCTTTGCTGTCCTAATTGAGTCCTTTACAATTCACCCGGACTCCTCGCTTATCCGGATCCGAACTGTTCGCTTAACCGGATCCGAACTGTTCGCTTATCCGGATCCGAACTGTTCGCTTATCCGGATCCGAACTGTTCGCTTATCCGGATCCGAACTGTTCGCTTAACGGATCCAAACTGTTCGCTTATCCGGATCCGAACTGTTCGCTTAGCCGGATCGAAACTGTTCGCTTATCCGGATCCAAACTGTTCGCTTTTTCGGATCCGAACTGTTCGCTTAACCGGATCCGAACTGTTCGCTTTTCCGGATCCAAACTGTTCGCTTAACCGGATCCGAACTGTTCGCTTATTCGGATCCGAACTGTTCGCTTATCCGGATCCAAACTGTTCGCTTATCCGGATCCAAACTGTTCGCTTTTCCGGATCCAAACTGTTCGCTTAACCGGATCCGAACTGTTCGCTTACGGACAAACTTTGCTTAACCGATCTAAATGTTCGCTTTTCCGGTCCCAAAACGTTCCTTTCCCCGGGCTGAAAAAGTTTTGCTTTTCCGGTCAAACTTTCGCTTAAAACCCATCAAAAAGTTTGCTTCCGGATCGAACTTTCGTTATTCGGATCCAAAAGTCGCTTAACGGATCCGAACTTTCGCTAACCCCGGATCCGAACCCTGCTAAAGGCCCCGCTCTCCAAAAAAAATTTTTTTTTTAGATCAAATTTATCCAATTTTTACTTTAAAAGGACAAAAATTTATTTTTCAGATCCGAAGCGCTTTTAACCGGATCACCGAAAGTTTGTTTTTCGGGACTGGGTCCTCTCGACCCAACTCACTTTGGCCAAAAAATTTTCTTACCCCATCCGGATTCCGTTTATTCCGACCGGTAATACTCGCTTAACCGGATTTTTTCTTCCCTTTTGAAACGAAGAAAAATATTGAATCAAAGTTTTCTGTCTTCCTTCTTTTCCTGTGTGTTGTGGGGGGTGGTGGTGTTTTTGGGGGGGTGGGGTGTGGGGGTGTGTTTGGGGTGTGTGTGTGGTTTTTGTGGTGGTTGGTGTGTGTGTGGTGGTTTGGGTGGTGGTGTGTGGTGTGGTGGGTGGGTGGTGTGTTGTTGGGGTGTTGGGGGGGTTGGGTTGGGTGTGTTTGGGGGTGTGTGTGTTTTGGGGGTGGGGGGTGTGGGGTGGTGTGTTTTTTGTGGGGTGTGTGTGTGGGGTGTGGGGGTTTGGTGTGTGTGGTGTGTGTGTTTGGGGGGTGTGTGTGGGTGTGTGTGTTGGGTGTGGTGTTGTGTGTGGGGTTTTGGTTTGGGTGTGTGTGTGTGGTGTGATGAATAAAAAAAGATTGTTTTTTTTTGTTTTTTTTTATTTTTCTTTTTCCCTTTTTTTAACCCCTCATACATCATCAGTTTCTATTATTTTTTGATCTTGAGGAGGGGAGAGAGAGAGAGAGAAGAGAGAGAGAGAGAAGAGAGGGGAGAGAGAGAGAAGAGAGAGAGAAGGGGGGGGGGAAAAGTCAAACTTTCGTACGAGGAAAATGCGGAAAAAATGATGAGGAAAAAGGAAAAAAAAGAAAGTTTTTCCTCTATTAATATTTAGCATTCGTATCTGTCTACAGCCTCCTCCCTTTTCCCCCTCTCTCTTCTCTCTCTCTCTCTTTTCTCTCTCCCTCTCTCTCTCTCCCCTAAACCTTCTCTCCCTTTTTCTCCCCCTCCTCCTTTCCCCTCCTCCCTTCCCCAAAAGGAAAAAAATTTTTTAAAAAAAAAAAAAAAAAAGGGGGGGGGGGGGGGGGGGGGGGGGGGGGGTATCTAGCTCTTACTCTTCACTACTACTACTACTACTACTACTACTACTACTATACTAACTACTGCCTACTCGATACTCTTCACTCCTCCTACTACTACTACTACTTACTACTACTACTACTACTACGACTACTAACTTACTACCTACTACTACTACATGGCTACTACACACACGACTACTACTTACTACTCACTACTATACCTACTACCTACTACTACTACCACTACAAGACTATCTCACTTACTCTCCAACTACTCCAACGTACTACTACTACTACTACTCTACTGCTAACTACCTACTATCCACTATTACTTACTACTACTACCTACTACTACTACTATCCACTACTACGACTTACTCCCAACTACTACTACTGACTACTTCACTACCTAATCCCTAACACTACTACTCAACTACTACTCATCTACACATACTCATACTCAACTACAACATCGAACCACTTATTTTCCATGTTTCTA
>JACEEZ010014545.1:0-5000 GCA_016584305.1 Chionoecetes opilio | reverse complement strand
GGATTAACCTATTTTCTTGCGTTACATAAACATACAAATTAAGAAATAAAAATCATTAGTATTATGATTTGCATCAACATTGTCCTTTTCTTCTCTCTTTTTATTACTATCACATTATTACTATTAGTATCATCATTATTATTATCACAACTTCTTTTAGTCCCAATGTACGGAAGACAATATTATACAGACACACAGGGAGAGAGGGAGAAGAGAGGGAAATGAAGGAAGAAAAGAGGGGAATATAGCCTCTCTCTCTCTCTCCTCTCTCTCTCTCTTCTCTCTCTCTCTCTCTCCTTCTTCTCCCTCTCCTCTCTCTCTCTCTCTCTCTCTCTCTCTCTCTCTCTCCTCTCTCTTCTCTCTCTCCTCTCCTATCTCTCTCTCTCTCTCCTCTCCCTCTCCTCATCTCTCTCTTCTCCTCTCTCTCCTCTCTCTCTCTCTCTCTCTCTCTTCTCTCTCCTCTCTCTCTCCTCTCTCTTTCCTCTCCTTTTTCTTCCCTCTTCCTTTTTCCCTTTTTCCGGTCTCTCTTCTCTTTTCCCCTCTTCCTCTCCCCTCTTCCCCTCTTTCTCTCTTCTCTTCTCCTCTCTCTCCTTTTCTCTCTCTCTCTCTCTCCTCCTCTCTCTCTCTCTTCTCTCTCCCCTCTTCTCTCTTTTTTTTTTTTTTTTCTTTTTTAAAACATACATATAACTAAAGCCCAAAGGTGCACTGTCGTGTGTACACCTATCTTAAGGGCAATTTACACATAAAATAAAGACCTAAAAACTAACATTATGTACATTTATGCATCACTTAAGTGTTGTTGAGGCACTGTTGCTGTCCCTAGTTTTCACAGTATCATAGCCTCAGCGGGGGTGGGCTTCAACAGTCTCCACGTTTTGCCGCCAATTTTACACTTTGTGTGTTCATCTCCTGGTTGTGAGGGACAGCGGCCGTGAAAAGTTCCACTTTTGCTGGAGACGGGCCCACAAAGCTGCGTTGGTGCTGGCTGGCACGGGAACGCGTCACCTCCACTGCATCACCACTGGTAAGCACCGCTCTCGTGCTTCGCGTGGCGCCCTCTTGGAGGCTGTCGTAACCCAGCCAGGTGTGGCACTCCCTGAAACCTGGGGCCTTGTGGAATACCACAAGCGCCGCGACATCCCTGCGGTGTTCCAGTGAGTCGAGAGGACTCACCGGCTCGAACAGGGCTGGTGGGTCTGGGGGGTCTGGGGGGTCTGCAGCATCCACCAGTCGCAGGGCTCGGGCGCTGGATGCTGTCCAGCCTCCGAGTGTGCGAGGCTGCACACGACATACAGGAGAGGGCGGGCGTACTCTAAGTAAGGCCGTATCTGGGCCTTTTTAGAGCAAGAGCTTCCCTCCCCTGTCGAGGAAATCTGGCTACCCTTCGCAGGGCAGAGACCCTGTGATGGGCCTTTTTTGCAATGTGTTTGATGTGGCCGTCAAACCTTTGCTCTTGGTCCACCTCTACTCCCAGAACCTTGACGGCTTCCCGGAGTGGGAGAGGAACGCCACCAAACCGCAGCCTCCCTTCCACTGCTGGCCCGGAGGCGGGGGACCGAGGAAACCACCATTGCCTGTGTCTTCTCCGGAGCAAAGTTCAACCCGCCAACGTGTACTCCACTCCTGTATAACACTCAGCTGCTGATTGAACCCCCATCAGCAGCACGCCCACTGTCATGTCGCGGGTAGGAGCAGGAGAGAGTACAGTCATCAGCGTAAGCCGAGGGCTGCTGGCAGCTGCTGGAGAAGATCGTCCACGTAGATGTTCCACAGGATGGCCCCAGCACAAAAGCCCTGTGGGACTGATGCTTCCACTAAGCAGGGACTCAGAGGCCTGCCCGTTAACGACGACCGGAGGGTTCTTTTCCCCGCAGGTTTGTCCCCCCCGGGGCAATAGGGGGTCACCCTTGGATGCCTTTTCCCCGGAGTTTTTCGAGAAGGCCTCCGTGCCACACCCTGTCAAAGGCACCCGCTATGTCAAGGGCCACCACGACAGTGTCCGGCCGTCATCCAGGGGTCCTTCCAGTTTCGGGTTAGAAGATCAGCAGGTCAGAGGTGGACCGTCCAGGTCTGAACCCAAACTGTTGGTCCGAGAGGAGGTAGTTGCCGCTGAGGTGACGACAGATTACCCTCTGCCACGATCCTCTCGAAACAGTTTCCCACCACAGACAAACAAGAGATGGGCCTGTAGTTTTTTGGGGTCAGATCTGAAACTCCCCTGTGAACAGGAAACCCCTCGAGCCTCCTTCCACGCTGAAGGCCAGATGTTTTTCCTGCAGGCAGCAGTGAAGACTGTTTGGTTTAGAGGGACAGGCAGTCCCGGGCGCACGGGTTTTTAAAAATTGCGGGCTGACGTCATCAGGCCAGTGGCTTTTTTGGTGTCGAGCCCTCCAGTCTCTCTCTCTCTCTCTCTTCCCCCTCTCTTCTCTCCCCCTCCCTTCCCCCTTCTCCCCTCTCTCTCCCACCCCCCCCCCCCCCCCCCCTCTCTCTCTCTCTCTCTCTCTCTCTCTCTCTCTACTCTCTCTCTCTCTCTTTTCTCTCTCTCCTCTCCTCTCTCTCCTCTCTCTCTCTTCTCTCTCTCTATACCTCCCTCGGTTCTTTGATAAATATTAAGCCTTGCGAGAATTAAAAACATTAATTAGACCAATAAACCGTCCGACCTTTTTAATAAACCATTTTAGGCAACGAGCGAATGAAACGAAACGTGAGGCGGAGGATGAAAGAAAGAAGGAAAGAAGGCATGTATATTGAATAGGAAAGTAATACATCTCAGGCGCTACAAAACATTCATAAATCTTGCAAACACATAAATACATACAGAGGGAAAGACATATACACTAATATATACAGATAAATAAATATATAGAGATAGATAGATAGATATATGGATAGATAGATAGATATACAGACAAACAGAAAGATAGGCAGACAATCTTTAAAGCAATTTGACTAGGATGAAAAATGTTATCATCTATATTGACAGATAAACATATACAAGAAAAGCTTAAATAGAGGAAAAATATATACAAACTGATGGACATTGATAGCAAGTCATAGAGATCGACAAATCAAAAATAAAGAAAAGAGTTAAAGAGAGAGAGAGAGAGAGAGAGAGAGAGAGAGAGAGAGAGAGAAGAGAGAGGAGAGAGGAGAGAGAGAGAGAGAGAGAGAGAGAGAGAGAGAGAGAGAGAGAGAGAGAGAGAGAGAGAGAGAGAGAGAGAGAGAGAGAGAATGGGTAGTGTTAGGCAGTCATAAATATAATGTATTGCTATGTACGTACATACATAGTCAAGGGAGAGGCATGTTAGGAGATAGATATTTCACTTACACTATGTCACGGCTTGAATTATGCTGCAACGAATGACAGAGAAGGAGGAGGAAGTGGAAGAGGAGGAGGAGGAGGAGGAGGAGGAGGCGGAAGAGGAGGAGGAGGAGAACACAATTTACATAACCTTAACCTCAGTCCTCCATATCTTGTCTCCCTCACTCATTCTCTCTCACCGTTCCCTTCCAGCATTTACGAAAGGAGATAAATAAGTAATTAATAAGATATAAAAAAAGAAGAGATACAAGTAAGCAAAGTAATTAACAAGAGCCACGCCACGTACGACTCATCATTGTAAATACAACAGTAATATATTCTAGTTTTTTTCCCTACTCCATTCATTCCTTGTATTTGTTAATTCTCACTAGAGATGATAAAGGAGTCAATAGGGAATATACTTCACACCTTATTACCTCCTCCTCCTCCTCCTCCTCCTTCTCCTCCTCCTCCTCCTCCTCCTCCTCCTCCTCCTCCTCCTCCTCTTCCTCCTCCTCCTACTCCTTCCCCCCCCGCATAGCCTGGCCCCCTAGACATTAATATCTCACAGTTCTTTAAAAACCACCTTTAATAAACAGTCCATTTAAAGCCCCTCTTCCACTCACCACGCCCCCCTCACAGCCCTTCCTCCTTCCCTCCCTCCTGCCGGCGTAGCTAAAGACACTGACGAAGGAGGTGGAGTGAAGGGCGTGGGATTATAAGAGTAAAACACGAGTAAAAAAAAAGTAAAAAGAAAAGACGTTAAAGAAACTATATAAGGAAAAAAAGTAAAAAAAAAAAATTCATGGAAAAAAAGCCAGAAAAATAAACTAAAGAAAAATGTTGAAAGAAAAAAAAGAATAAAAAGGAAAAAAAAAAAAAAAAAGTTATAAATAAAAAAAAGAGTAAAAACGCTGCGGTCTTATTGGTCCACGTTGGCCTCTATAATGATCTTTCCCACTCATTGCATTTCTCTGGACCACTTTTTTTAATTGCTAGGAAAAAAATGCTTCTGGCGGTGGTGGTGGTGGCTCTTAGTACTAGTAGGTATGAGAGGAGGCGAGGTAGCTATGTTGTGCTTGGGTGTTTAATAGCTAATTTGGTCAACTGGAGAGAGAAAATCAGATTCCAGTGGAAGGTTACTTTTAATCATAAAATATCAACATATATATAAAAAAGGATTTAAACAATAAATATTATATTGGTCTATGGTCAACGCGCTAATGCAGTGCGCGCTGAGTAAAGGGTGTGTGTTAAGATAGCGAGTTACATGTGGTTTAATTCTTGTTACAAAAAAAAACAAAGTAAGGAGGTATAAAATTATATATGAACAATGAAACATAATTAAAATAAAAGTTATAATAGTTTGGGCTACAACCACACGTTTTCTCTGTGGAGCAGTGGTTTGTAGGGGAGACCGCTACAATACTCCCCTCATAGTGGTTTGTAGGGGAGACCGCTACAATACTCCCCTCCTGGTGACGAGGGAGGAGGAACGAAATCTTGCTGGTGGAGCGGTGCTGCTGTTGTTTTGTTGCCGATTTGATGGTAGAAATGTGAGCCTGGTCTGGGGCCAACAGATATGCCGGTTTGACTCGGTCGATGGCCACCGCGGCTTGAGCACCGTTCCTGTCAATGGTGACAGTCTTCCTGGTCCTTCTCAGGACGAGTAGGGTCCTGGTAGGGCTAGCGGCGGGGG
>JACEEZ010014544.1:12500-18331 GCA_016584305.1 Chionoecetes opilio | reverse complement strand
AAAAGGGTTTAAAATTTTTAAACGCATTTTAAATTTTTGGTTCACCCTTATCACTCCCCATAATATACAGAAAAGCCCCAAACCCTGTAACCCCCAATACTAACACTGTACAAAATTTTTTACAAAGTTTCTGCGCCACCCCGTAACTCCACCTCCCCCCTTGAATTTTATGAACCGCACGGGGGGGTAGCGAAAAAGTAATTTTTGCGCATACTTTAACCTACATTTATTTTGAACGACCCCTGTTTTCTGTTAGTATTTTTAACCCCCTTCTGTAACCGGAAACAAAAATAAATTTTTCGGGCCCCACTCTGAAAACCAGGGGAAAATTATAGAAAATGGTATCGTTATTATTTTTTTGCACCCCCCTGTATTACACATTATTATTCTGAACCACTCGGGTAAATCGGAAAATTTGGTTTTAAATTTGTTCGGGAAACCACTTTTAACATCGAAATTATAGAATAGTATTGTTTTTTTTTTTTGTACCCCACTGAAAAACTTTTTCCTAAACCAATTTTTATGAACCCCTCTGAAATATCTGAAAAGTACCCCAAAACGGGGGAAAAAAGGGGAAATATTTTTTTTTCCCCACTCTTTTAAAATTTTTTAGGCCATTCCCACGATCATTTTTTTTTGCGCCACCCCTGTCCTCCCTTTTTTCCGACGAAATTCGGGTAAAAAGCACTTTCGACTTTATGTGTTTTGCCCACCCTTTTTAAATAACCATTACAAAATTCCAAAAAACCCCCCTTGTAATAGTACACTGACACATTTTTTTTGTTTCACATCTGAAAACCTTAAAAAAAAAAAAAAAATTCCCCTTTTAATATTTTAAAAACACACGGTTTTATAAATTAAACGATCCCCTAAAACATTGATTTTTTTGGGGGCGACACCCTGAGGGTTTCCCTGAAAGCCCATTTAAAGCTTTTTGCAAACCCGGGTAGGGTTTCCGTAGCCCATTTTAAAGCTTTTTGCAAACACCCTGTATGGTTCTGAAAGCCCCATTTAAAAGTTTTTTTGCGACACCCTGAGGGTTTCCGTAGCCCCTTAAGTTTTTTTTTGCGACCCCCCCGGGTTGGGTTTTTTCCCTTTCCCCCACTTAAGCTTTTTTCGAACCCTGTATGGTTCCGTGCCCCCCTTAAGTTTTTTTGCGACCACCCCTGTAGGGTTTTCCCGAGCCCACTTAAGCTTTTGCGACACCCCTTTGGGTTTCTATACCCCATTTAAGCTTTTTGGGGGACACCCTGTAGGGTTTTCTAAAACCCCATTTAACCCTTTTTGCGAAAAACCTGTATGGTTCTTACCCCACTTAAGCTTTTTGCAAACACCCTGTATGGTTCTATGGGCCCATTTAAAGTTTTTTTGCGCACCCTGTAGGGTTTCTAAAACCCCAAATTAAGCTTTTTGCGACCCTGTAGGGTTTTCTATGGGCCCATTTAAGTTTTTTTGGGGAAACACCCTTTATGGTTCTGTGGGCCACTTAAGCTTTTTTGCGACACCCTGTTATTTTTTTGGGTGATTTTCTTTCTTTGGGTTTTTGGGGAAATTTAAAAAAGGAGAAGAGAGGGGAAAGAGAGAGAGAGAAAAATAAGAGAGGAGAAAAGAGGGGAGGGGAGAAGAGAGAGAAAAGAGAGAGGAGAGATAGAGAGAAAAGAGAGGGGAAAAGAGAGGAGAGAGAGAGAGAGAGAAAAGAGAGAGGGGAGAGAGGAAGAGAGAGAGAGGGGTAGAAAAAAAAAATAAGGAAAAAAAAAGCAAGGAAAAGATAAAAAAAAATTGATAGTAATAGGGAAAAAAAAAAAAAAAAAAGGAGAAGAAAAGAAAGAAAGATTAAAAATTAAAAAAAATTTAAGATAAATTAAAATAAGATAAGGGGGAAAAATAAAAAAAAGATGGGAAGAAAAAGAATGAAAAAAAGAAAAAAAAAAACTATTTACTTCTTTGCCCCCAAAAAATCCAAAAAAATAAGAACCCCAAATTATTTTTTTTTCTAGAAAATTTTTTTTTAAGAACCCAAAAATAAAAAAAATTTAAAAAAAAAATACAAAAACATTTATGAACTAAATTTTTTTTTTTTTAATTCCAGAATTTTTTTTTTCCCATGAAACAGAAAAACAAAATACTTTAAAATTTATCCGATAAAAAAATAAGTTAAAATAAAAAACTTTTTATAATTTGTGGGTTTAAAATGACTATTATTTTTTCCCGATAGGGTTACTTTCCGATTTTTTTTGCTTTAAATTTTTTCCCTCACTTTTTTAAAGGGCCCCCGTTTCAACTTTTTTTTTTCCCCGTTTCAAGGACTGAGAAATTTATGGGTTCCCGAACTTAAAAACCTTCCCCCCTTTAAACCCCGAGGCGTTTAAACGTCATTTTTGCCGAAAACAAACCCCCGAAAAAAACACTCGCTAACCCCTAAACCGCTAAAACCACCAAACAACCGATTTTTCCCCTTACCGCCCAATTTTACCGATTTCCCCGGCCACAAATCGGGAAAAAAATTCCGCAAAATCCCCGGGATTTTTTCCCGGAAAAAAAAAAAAAATTGGACTAAATTTTTATCCTTCCGCGAAACCCCGATTTTTCTCTAAAACCGATTTTTCCGATTGATAGGGGGGGGGGGGAAACCGGGTTTCCTTTATTCCAAACCGATCGATGTAATGCCCGGGATGAGCGAAATCTAGGGGAAAAAATGATGCCGATTTCTTTTTCCCCTTTCGCTAACCCGATTTTTAATGAATGGGAAAACACCCCCGTTTTTTGGGGTTTTTCCCGATGACGACCCGACATGAACAAATCTTTGGGAGGCTTCTTTAAATGGGGTTAAAAATTTTTCGGTTGGTTTAAAAATGATAAAAAAAGAAAATATCGCCAAGTAAAAAAATAATAAAAAAAATAAAATGAAAAAAAATCCAATGTCAAAAAAATTATGAAAATGTATAAAAAATTATCGGATGTAAAAAAATGGGGAAAATATAAAATCGTGTAAATTTAAATATAGGAAAAAACTTTTTTTTTTCATTTATTATATTATTTTTATCATTATTATCTTTTATCTTTAAAATTATTTCCGCATTTACTACCCCAACAAAGAAACGACACTGAGCGAAACATGCGTGGGGTACATAAGAATACGTACACACAACAAAGCCTACACACAGGGGAAAAATACATGAATTTTTTAATTTATTTTTTTCCCTTTAAATTTTTATTTTTTTTTTTCCCCAAAATTTTTTTCCTTTTTTTTCTCCGTTTTTTTTCAAGTTTTTATTTTTTTTTCTCTATTTCCTTCCTTAAAAAAGAGAGGAAAAGAGAGCCCCGGGTAAAAAGAAAAAAAGAGAAAAGAGAGAGAGGGGAGGGGGAGAAAAGAGGAGTTTGGGGGGAGGGGGAAGAGGAAGGAAAAGAGGGGGAGAAGAAAAGGGAAAAGGGGAAGAGGAAAAGAGCGGGGGGGGAGAAAAGAGAAGAGGGGAGAGGAAAAAGAGAGGAGAGAGAGAAAAAGAGAGAGAGAGAGAGGGGAGAGATTGGGGGGAAAAGAAAAGTTAATAAAAAGAGGGGTAATAAGGTTAACGGTTAAAAACATACTAAAAAAAAAATTTAAAATAAAAAAAACAAAAAATAAACCAAATAATAACCCCCAAAAACAATAATAATAATAATAATAACAATAAAAATAATAATAATAAATACAAAAAGAAAACAAGCAAAATTTAAAAAAAAAATAATCTCCATATCATCTGTTCCCCTCCTAATTTTTAAATTTTCCTCTTTCCTTCCCCCAAATTTTTTTTCCTCTTTTTTCCCTCTTTTTTTCCCCCTTTCTCCAAAGGGTACAAAAAGATTTTTCTTCCCTTCTTTTACTTTTTTCCCTTTTTCTACTCCTTTTTTTCCTCTCTCTCGTCAAAACTTTCTTAATTTAATTCCAAAGGGGGGAAAAAAAAAAAAACGATAAATTTGGGGGCCGCCCCTTGTTTTCTTTTTCCCGTCTTTTTCCCCTCTTTTAACAAAAATTTTTTAATTTTAGGGGAAGGGAAAATGGGGGGGGAAAAGGAAAAGGGGAGAGAAGGGGAGGGGAAAAAATGATTTTTCCAAATTTGTTTTTAGGAAATTTGGGGAGAGAAGGAAATTTTTTTTTGGGGAGAAGAAAAAAAAAAAAAACAAAAGAATTTTCCCGGGGAGAAGGGGAGGGTAAATTAAGGGGGAAAGGAGGTTTTAAAAAAAAAAAAAGGGGGGAGAGGGAGAAGAGGAGAGAGGGGAAAAGGGGAGGAGAGGAAAGGGGGTGGGGGGAGAGGAAAAACCGAGGTTGGAGCCCCGGGGCCCCTTTTCCCCTCTCTTTTCTCTCTCTCTCTCCCCTCTCCTCTCTCTCTCTCTCTCCCTGTCTCCTTTTCTCTTTTCTCTTTTCCTCTCTCCACAATACACCCCCTCCCCCCCAAAAAACCAAAATTTTTTATGACCCACAAAATGTTAAAATATTTTTTTTTTCCCCAAAAGCTGCAAAATTTTTTTGAGGTAACTTTTCTGACCCACCAAAAAAACCCCCAAAAAAACCCCCAAATTTTTTCCCGACCCCATACAAAAAAAAAATTAAAGTCAATTTCATTTTCCCGGGTGCGTTTAAAAAAAATTTTCCCGGATAAATTTTTTTTCCTATTTTTTTTTTTTTGGCCCACCTTTTGTTTCCGACTTTTTTTTTTTGGGAACTTTTTAAACCCGACTTTTGTTTTTACGGACCCCTTTTTTTTGTCCGTTGTTATTTTAGTGGGGGGGCCCGTTTTTTAAAAAAGGTTTTGGGCGTGTTTTGCACGGGCTGAGGGGCCCGCGGGGGGCGGGGTTTATTTCCCAGGGGAGGGGGGGGGCCGGCTTTTATTTAACGTTTGCCATAGGTTTCCCAAATTTTCCGCGATAAATCCAGTTTAGTGACGCGGAAATAAACCTTTGAAATGTATCTTTGTCGACCCTTTGGCCCATTTTTTGAGCCTGCCGAGTCAATTAGGGGGAGTGCAGGCTCCGTTAATTTGTAGGAGGGAGTAAATCACTTAAATAAAGTTTTTAAACTGGGCAATAGAGGAATGCAAATTTCTCCCAAATGTCACGTTTTGTAAAAGTAAAAAAATATCTTGGGTTTTTTTTCTTGTTTTTTGTTAAAGGGGGGTTTGGGGGTGATTTGTGGCGGGCCCCTAGAACCCTCCTTGCTTTGAAAAAAAGAGGGGGGAAAGGGGAAAACCCTTTAACAGGGGGGGGGGGAAACCCCGGCTAAACCTGCCTCCTTTCCCCCTCCCCTCCCATCCTCCCCTCCTCTGCGCAGCGCAATCAAAAATTTCCCACATGGAAAAATCCGCCCCTTTTACAAAACCCGCCCTAGCTTTTTAGCCAAAGCCCCTTTTTTGATTTCCCCCGGGGAGGTGGGGGAGGAGGGGATATGAGCATGCAGTAAAATTTTTCTTCCTTTTATTTGGGGTGGTTTCCCTTTCTTTGCCCAGTGACCTCCTTCCCCCTCCTCCCCCCTCCTCCCCCTCCTCCTCCTCCTCCTCCTCCTCCCCTCCTCCTCCTCCTTCCGGCTCCTCCTCCTTTCCCCTTCCTTGTCTTTTCCTTTTGCAACCGCCAAAGATACCCCTTTGTCCTCCTCCTCCCCCTTTTTCCCCCTTCTCCTCCTCCTCCTCCCTCCCTCCTCCTCCTCCCCCTTCCGAGCCATGTCAAGTGTTTTTGTGAATGACACCACCAAAACCATTTACCCCTCTCCTCTCTCTCTCTCTCTCTCTCTCTCTCTCTCTTCCTCCCCTCGCTTCCCCTCTCTCCCTCTCTCTCTCTCTCTTTTCTTTCTCTTCTCTTCC
>JACEEZ010014544.1:0-7500 GCA_016584305.1 Chionoecetes opilio | reverse complement strand
CAAACAAACAAAAAAACAACAAAAAACAGGAAACTAAGAAAAAAAAAAATATATAAATAAAGTACATTTAATTAGGGAACGAAATTACTTTATAGAAATGTGGAAAAATTAAAGTTATATTTTTATTATTTTTATATTATTATTATTATTATTATTATTATTATTATTATTATTATTATTATTTACAACAGAAAACGGGATGTAGCAGGAAGTGAAGAAAACGCGATGAAGAATAATGGGAGACTAAAGAGAAATTATGATTAATGGAATAACAGAGAGAGAGAGAGAGGGGGGAGAGAGGGCAGAGAGAGAGAGAGAAAAAGAGAGAGAGAGAGGAGGAGAGAGAGAGGAGGAAAAGAGGGGAGAGAGAAAGGGGGAGGAGAGAGAGAGAGAGAGAGGAGAGAGAGAGAGGATACTACTAAAATTGGAAAATGAAAACAATGAGATAGACAGACAGAGAGAGAGAGAGGGGGAGAGAGAGGGGAGAGAGAGGAGAGAGAGGGGAGAGAGGAGAGAGAGAGAGAGAGAGAGAGAATAATACTACTCAAATTGGACTAATGTAAAAAAACGAGACAGGACAGAGAGAAAGAGAGAGAGAGAGAGAGAGAGTTTACTAAATTTCAACGAATGTTATCACTTTAACAGGTTGTGAAATAGCTTCGCTCTCATTTTTCCCGAGAGGAGAGAGAGAGAGAGAGAGAGAGAGAGAGAGAGGAAAAAGGGAAGGGGGGAAGGAGAGAGAGAGAGAGAGAGAGAGAGAGAGAGAGAGAGAGAGAGAGATTCTTTTTTAGCAACGTTGCCCTATCATAAAGTTGCTGGAATTGCAGTGTTGCCAAATCAATTCTAGGTTAAAATCACTGTTGCCAATTCCTGCAAACAAAAAAAAATCGCACTTTGTTTCTTTCTGTTAAGCAAAGTAAGTGAATTGAAATGAAAGAAAAAAGAAAGAAAAGTTTATTCATTCTGTCATCGTGAAGGCAATGAATAAAGCTGCATAAGTGCCTTTGAACAACCACACACCACACACACACACAACACACACACACAACACACACACACACACACAAACCCCAACAACCGCCCCCTTAAAGAAAATAAAAAAAGAAAGAACTGACAATTTTTTAATATTCATTTTCAGGAGGAGGGGGAAGGGGGGAGGGGAGGAGGAAGAGGGAGGAGGAGGAGGAGGAGGGGGAAAGGGGAGGAGGAGGAGGAGGAGGGGGAGGAGAGGGAGGAGGAGGAGGAGGAAGAGGGGGAGGGGGAAAAAGGGGAGGAGGAGGAGGAGGAGGAGGAGGAGGAGGAGGAGGAGGAGGAGGAGGAGGAGGGGGAAGGAAGAGTAGGAGGAGGAAGGAAGAGGAGGAGGAGGGAAGGAAGAGGAGGAGGAGGAGGATTACATAGGATTACATGGGAGTAACAGACACCGGGGAGACCTTTTGTGTCCATGACGAGGGTATCTGCTGAACTACATACTACTAACTATCAACTACTTGTAAGAAAACAGTTGGAAAAAGGATACCATGTCCTTAAAAAAAGGGATAGGAAACACGGAAGTTCATAGTGCAGAAAAATAGGGTATGAAATATACTAACTAACACTACCACTACCAAACTAATCGATCCGGGGGGACTAGATACGAAATTCGCACTATAAAATACCCATTTACTTTACAGTGCGCGTCAAGTCTTTTTTTAAATGTAGTTATTGTGCTGGCTTCGACAACATTTGTTGGAAAACTTGTTCCCATCGATCAACGACTCCACATTGAAATAATTTTACGGAGATCAGTGATGCAACGTTGACCGTTTAGTTTTTAAACCATTATTTCTTGTTGTCATTGAGTTTGAAAGCTCGAATAGGTTCTCTTGATTAATGACATCAAATCCTTTTAGGATCTTAAAGGTTTCTATCAATCCCCACGGATTCTTTCGATCCTTTAAGGAAAAACATATTAAGTTTCCGCAGTCTCTCTTCATAAGATGAAATTTCGCAGAGATGGAATTTGTTTGGAGGAGGAGGAAGAGGGAGGAGGAGGAAGGAGGAAGAGGAGGAGGAGGAGGAGGAGGAGGAGGAGGAAGAGGAGAAGACAGCAGAGACTGAGAAACGAGATAGGATATGAGAGAGAGAGAGAGAGATGGAGAGAGAGAGAGAGAGAGAGAGAGAGATGTGGAACACTTCACGGTTGAGGTGGATGTCGTGGCCATGAACACCCAGCAGGTGAAGGTGGCGGCCCACAGATAGTGCCGCTTACATCCGCCTTAGTGCCCGTAAGGCGTGAAATAGTGTCGTGTCAATAGTGACACCCCAAAATAGTGACACAACATAGTGAACAGTGACTTTACAGTTTTACGTGTCAATAGTGCGCCTGACAAGTGCCTGTGACGGACAGTGACCCTCTGCCTGTACATTATATACTGATATACTAGTTATATCCTATAAGACAAACTTTCGGATAGATGTCCCGGGACAGGGGACATTTTTTAGCTTCTGCATTAATGCCTTCACCAACCTCCTTACCAATTTACCCACCATGTCAACATCATGCAGTGTTAATAAAAAAAAAAAAAAAGGAAAAAAAAAAAGATTACTAGCATAATACCCTTCCTTCCTTCCCCCATGCTTCCTCTTCTCTTTCTTCCTTGCAAGTAAATCTCCTCTCTCTTTTCTCTCCCCCTCTCTCTCTCTCTCTCTCTCTCTCTCTCTCTCCCCTTAACTCTCCTTCTTTTCCCCTCCAACCATCCCCAAACCCCTGCCATCTATATTCTACCCTCCTCCTCCTCCCCCCCTCCTCCTCCTCCTCCCCTCTCCTCTCCTCCCTCCTCCTCCTCCTCCTCCTTCCTCCTCTCCTCCCCCTCCTCCCCCTCCTCCTCTCTCCCCTCGACATTCTGGTCCCCTCACCCTGATAGCTATAATTTAAACAAGAGAGCACAGGGAAAACGGAGGGAAGAGGAGGAGGGAGGAGGAGGAGGAGGAGGAGGAGGAGGAGGAGGAGGAGGAGGAGGAGGAGGAGGAGGAGGAGGAGGAGGGACAGGTAGAACAGGTAGGAGACATGTAAGGACAATCTCTTTTCTCACCTAACAAAATATTAGAGGAGAGAGAGAGAGAGAGAGAGAGAAGAGAGGGGAGGGGGAGAGAGACTGAAGGGGAGAGAGAGAGAGAGAGAGAGAGAGAGAGACAAAAGCGACACACTTGAGATCTTGTAACACGTTCTAACAGTCTTCCCACTCTCTTCTCTCTCTCTCTCTCTCTCTCTCTTCTCTCTCTTATCTCGCCAATAGATACCTGTGTCTCTCAATATTCGTGCTGTACTAAATCTTGTCTACCACGTAATAGATTCTGGGGAGGAGAGAAGGAGAGAGAGAGAGAGAGAGAGAGAGAGAGAGAGAGAGAGAGAGAGAGGAGAGAGGAAAAGAGAGACGGGGAGAGAGGAGAGAGAGAGAGAGAGATGGGGGGTTTCATAAGCGATGGGAGATGGATAAGGAGGGGAGATAAAAGATACAGTAGGTGGATAATAGGCAATAATAATGAAGATAATAGGATAGATAGTTAGATAGTTAGATAGATAGTTAGATAGATAGTTAGATAGATAGTTAAAGAAAAAAGTTAGATAATTTCGATAAAAGTAGAATAGAAACTGAATGAAATAATAGATTGAATAATTGTAAATAGTTTGAGAAATTAGATGCAAGGAGAAAACTATGAAGCGAAGGAAGATGGAAAAGATGAAGTACGGTAACAAAATAAAATAAAGATGAATGAAATGAAATGAAATGAAAAGATAAAAATAAAGATGATGGAATGAAAAGATTATATAAGAAAAAAAAAAATGAAGAGAAATTAATGAAAAGATTATATAACAGGAAAATAATAAAAAATGAAAAGAAATGAATGAAAATAATAAAAGGGAAAATGAAAAGATTAATGAAAAGAGAAATGAATGAAAAGATTCTATAACAGGAAAATAATAAAAAATGAAGAGAAATGAATGAAAATAATAAGAGAAAATGAAAAGATTAATGAAAAGAGAAATGAATGAAAAGATTATATAAGAAAATAATAAAAAATGAAAAGAGAAATGAATGAAAAGATTATATAAGAAAATAATAAAAAATGAAAAGAAAAATGAATGAAAAGATCGAAAAAAGAAGTAAAAAATGAAAAGAGAAATGAATGAAAAGATTATAATAAGAAAATAATAAAAAATGAAAAGAAAAATGAATGAAAAGATTATATAAGAAAATAATAAAAAATGAAAAGAGAAATTAATGAAAAGATCGAAAAAAGTAAAATAGATCAAATAGAAGAGAAGCCAGGCAGCCGATACTTCAGGAAAACAAAAAAAATAGGGAAAAAAAGGCAGACAAGGAAAAAGAAAGAAAAAAGAAAGAAAAAAGAAAGAAAAAAGGAAGGAAAAATAGAGATGAAATGAAGTCTGTTATCATATTAGATCAGAATATTATTGGTAAACACTTTATATTTTATTGTTATTATACCACCACTACTACTACTACTACTACTACTACTGCTACTGCTACTACTACTACTACTACTACTACTAACTACCACCACCATCACTACAACACCACCACCATCACTCCTACTGCTACTACTGCTGCTACTACTACTACTACTACTACTACTACTACTACTACTACTACTACTACTACTACCACCACCATCACTACTACTACTACCACCATCACTACTACTACCACCACCATCATTACTACTACTACTACTACTACTACTACTACTACTACTACTACTACTACTACTACTACTACTACTGCTGCTACTTTGCTACTACTACTGCTAACTACCACCACCATCACTCCTACTACTACTATTATACTAACAGAGGTAACAGGTGAGAGAGAGAGAGAGAGAGAGAGAGAGAGAGAGAGAGAGAGAGAGAGAGAGAGAGAGGGAGAGAGAGAGAGGGGGAGAGGGGAGAAGAGGAAGGGTGACCGAGGAGAGGAGAGAGAGAGAGAGAGAAGAGGGAGAGGAGAGGGGAGACGAGAGAGAGAGAGATTATAAACAAAACAATAAAAACAATAATAATATTTTCTTAACTTCCTGTGTTCAGCTCCTCCTCCTCCTCCTCCTCCTCCTCCTCCTCCTCTGGTAGGCGAACAAAGAAGACAGAGGGAAGAGTGGGGAGGACACAACAACGAGGAGGAGGAGGAGGAGGAGGAGGTCAACAGGGACCATATTATATTGTAGTGAATATTTCATAAGATCGTTTTCTTCCTTGAAAATGAGTGGAGTTTGCATCCTTAAGGAAGAGAAGGAGGGAAGGGAAGGTGGGAAAGGGAAAGGGGGGAGGGAAAAAGGGGGGAGGGAAGGAGGGTGAAGGAGGGAAGGAGGGGAATGGAGGGATGGAGAAGGGGGAAGGGATGGAAGGAGGGAGGGGGAAGGAGGGAAGGGGAAAGCAGAGAGGGAGGGGGAGGGAAGGAGGGGAATGGAGGGAAGAAGGAGGGGAGGGGAAAGGAGGGGGAGGGAAGGGGAGGGAAGGAGGGAGAAGGAGGGAAGGAGGGAGGGAAAGGAAGGAGGGAGAAAAAAGGGGGGGAGGGGAAGGTCGGGTACGGGGGGTGTGGAACGAGGTGAAGAGGAGGAGGAGGAGGGGAGGAAAGGGGGAGGAGGAGGAGGAGGAGGAGGAGGAGGGGGGGAGGAGGGGGAGGAGGAGGAGGGGGAGGAGGGTTTATCTGTAGAAGAGATAAAGAAGGGTAAAAAGGGAAATAAAAAGAGGAGAGAGAAGAGAGAAAAAGGGGGAGAGAAGGGAGGAGGGAAAGGGAGACGAGGTTGGGGGAGTGAGGGGGAGAGGGGAAAAAGGGAGAGAGAGAGAGGAGATTACAGTGACTATTTTTCTGTCTATCTACATCTATCTATTTAACAAAACATACACCCAAAAACCAACTCTCTCTCTCTCTCTTTTCTCTCTCTCTCTCTCTCTCTCTCTCTCCTCTCCTTTCTCTCCTCCTCTCTCTTTTCTCTCTCTAACAATTAAAGTGGACACATCTGCAGTCACGCCCCTAAGGGGTAAAAACCCCCTTCCACACCAAAACAAAAGGTTCAATTGCCCCAATAAAACCCAAGGTACATCCCCCTTTTCTAGCTTGGGGTAAAAAAATTTATTTTATTATTTTTATTATTATTATTTTTTTATTATTATTATTATTGTTTTTATTATTTTTATTATTATTATTATTTTTTTTCATTGGACAATTTCTATTTTAAGTTGATTTTTGGATTGTTTGTGTGTGTGTGTGTTGTGTGTGTGTGTGTGGGTGTGTTGTGCTTTTGTGGTGTGTGTGTGTGAGGGGAGAGAGAGAGAAGGAGGAGGAGAGGGAGGAGAGGAAAAGAGGAGGGGAGAGATGAAAAAAAGGGTAAGGAAGAGAGGAGAGAGGAGAGGGGAGGAGAGAGAGAGAGGGGAAAGAGGAAAGAGAGAGAGAGATATATCACTATGCGATAACTATAATTTTCAGACACCCCACAAAACACAGAAGAAAGAGAGAGAGGGAGAGAGAGAGAGGAGGGGAAGAAGGAGGGGAGAAGGGGGAGAGAGGGGGGAAGAAAAGAGAGAGAGAGAGAGAGAGGAAAGAGAGAGAGAAGAAAAAAAAAATAAACACATACACACACGAATAACACAAACACACAAAACATAACAGAGAAAGAGGAAAAACACACCACACACACAATACAAAATACCCCACAACCCCAAACCACCACATACCCCACACACCCCACAAGCCCCCCCCCCTTTTTTAAAGCCCCGCCCATTCTGTGACGTCATTTTTGCGTCCACCAATCACCCAATCACCTCTGGAAAAGCCGCCATAGAAAAGTGCCACAAGTATAAAAAATCCTTTTCTCCCCTCTCTCCCCTTTCTCCTCTCACACAATGTACAGCACATTAACACTACACGCAAATGGAGGAGGAGGAGGAGGAGGGGGGGAGGAGGAGGGGAGGAGGAGGAGGAGGGGAGGAGGAGGAGGAGGAGGAGGAGGAGGAAGGGAGGAGGAAGAGGGAAAAGGAAGAGGAAAAGGGGAAAAAGAGGAGGAGGAAGTGTATGGGTTTGTTTTTGGTTCTGGGGTTTGTAGAGGAGGAAGGGGGGAGGAGGAGGAGGAGGAGGAGGGGGGAGGGGGGGATTACATAGGATTTCATAGGAGTAAAGACACCAGGAGACCTATTGGCCATAGCGGGGTATCTGCTGAACACATCTATAACTTCAATACTTGTAAGAAAACAGTTGGAAAAAGATACCAGTCCCTAAAGAGGATAGGGAAAAGGAAAATTTTATAGTGTAGAATGATAGGTATGAAAAAATAAACTACCCACACCACTACCACTACAACTAATTAGGGGGACTAGTACGAATTGCACTATCAATAACCATTTACTTTTTCAGTTGCGCGGCAAGTTTTTTTTGAATGTAGTTTTTTGTGTTGGCTCCCACAAATTTGCGGTAATTTTCCATCGATCAACGACCTAAATTGAAAAAA
>JACEEZ010014543.1:37500-57500 GCA_016584305.1 Chionoecetes opilio | reverse complement strand
TTTATAGATACATGAACAGGATTGTGGGTATAGAAACAGAGATATCATTGTGTTTTAGTCATAAGGAGGATGTTAGTGGGTATAGTAACAGATATATGGTTGTGTTTTACTCATAAGGAGGATGTTAGATGGTATAGAAACAGAGATATCATTGTGTTTTACTCATAAGGAGGATGTTAGATGGTATAGAAACAGAGATATTATTGTGTTTTACTCATAAGGAGGATGTTAGATGGTATAGAAACAGAGATATCATTGTGTTTTACTCATAAGGAGGATGTTAGATGGTATAGAAACAGAGATATCATTGTGTTTTACTCATAAGGAGGATGTTAGATGGTATAAAAAACAGAGATATTATTGTGTTTTTCTCATAAGGAGGATGTTAGATGGTATAGAAACAGAGATATCATTGTGTTTTACTCATAAGGAGGATGTTAGATGGTATAGAAACAGAGATATCATTGTGTTTTACTCATAAGGAGGATGTTAGATGGTATAGAAACAGAGATATCATTGTGTTTTAGTCATAAGGAGGATGTTAGATGGTATAGAAACAGAGATATCATTGTGTTTTACTCATAAGATGGGATGTTAGTGGGTATATAGAAAGAGATATATCATTGTTTTAGTAATAAGTGTGGACTTTAATTGGTATAGAAAAATATATCATTGTTTTATTCATAAGAAAGGATGTTAGTTGGTATAGAAAGAGATGTATCATTGTGTTTTAGTCATAAGAGTGGATGTTAGTGGGTACATAGAAAGAGATGTATCATTGTGTTTTAGTCATAAGAGTGGATGTTAGTGGGTACATAGAAAGAGGTATATCATTGTTTTAGTCATAAGAGGGGATGTTACATGGCATAGAAAGATATATAATTGTGTTTTAGGCATAACGAGGGAATGGGTAGTTTTAAAGGGCGTGGTGGGGGGAATGGGTAGTTTTAAAGGGCGTGGTGGGGGGAATGGGGTAGTTTTAAAGGGCGTGGTGGGGGAATGGGGTAGTTTTAAAGGGCGTGGGGGGGGAATGGGGTAGTTTTAAAGGGCAGTCTGGTGGGGGAATGGGGTAGTTTTAAAGGGCGTGGTGGGGGAATGGGGTAGTTTTAAAGGGCGTGGTGGGGGGAATGGGTAGTTTTAAAGGGCCGTGGTGGGGGAATGGGTAGTTTTAAAGGGCGTGGTGGGGGGAATGGGTAGTTTTAAAGGGCGTGGTGGGGAATGGGTAGTTTAAAGGGCGTGGTGGGGGAAGGGGGTAGTTTTAAAGGGCGTGGTGGGGGAATGGGGTAGTTTTAAAGGGCTGTGGTGGGGAATGGGTAGTTTTAAAGGGCGTGGTGGGGGAATGGTAGTTTTAAAGGCGTGGTGGGGGAATGGGGTAGTTTTAAAGGGCGTGGTGGGGGGAATGGGTAGTTTTAAAGGGCGTGGTGGGGGGAATGGGTAGTTTTAAAGGGCGTGGTGGGGGGAATGGGTAGTTTTAAAGGGCGTGGTTGGGGGAATGGGTAGTTTTAAAGGGCGTGGGGGGGAATGGGGTAGTTTTAAAAGGGCGTGGTGGGGGAATGGGTAGTTTTAAAGGGCGTGGTGGGGGGAATGGGTAGTTTTTAAAGGGTCCGTGGTGGGGGGAATGGGTAGTTTTAAGGCGTGGGGGGGGGAATGGGGTATTTTTAAAGGGCATGGTGGGGGAATGGGGGGTTTTAAAAGGGGGGGGGGGTTTAGTTTTGGGGGGTGGGGGTTATTTTTAAAATGGTTTTTGGGGGGGGGAAAAAGGGGTGTTTTTTGGGGGGTTTTGGGTAAGGGGGTTTTGTTTTGGGGCTTTTTGGGGGGGGGTTTTTGGGGTTAAATTTTTTTTTTTTTCTTTTTTTTTTTTTTTTAAAGGGGGTGGTGGGGGAAAAAGGGGGGTTTTTTAAAGGGGCCCCGGGGGGGGTGGGGGAAAGGCGGGGGGGGGAAGGGGGTTTTGGGGTGGGGGGGAAGGGGGTAGTTTTAAAGGGCGTTGGGGGGGGGGGAAGGGGGTATTTTAAAGGGGGCCTTTGGGGGGGAAAATGGGGTATTTTTTTAAAGGGCGTGGGGGGGAATGGGGTAGTTTTAAAGGGCGGGTGGGGGGAATGGGATTTTTAAAAGGGCGTGGTGGGGGGAAGGGGTAGTTTTAAAAGGGCTTTGGGGGGGGGGAATGGGGTATTTTTAAAGGGCTGGGGGGGGGAATGGGGTATTTTTTTTTAAAGGCTGGGTGGGGAAAGGGGGGTTTTTTTTAAAGGGGCCCCTTGGGGGAATGGGTATTTTTAAAAGGGGGCCCGTGGTGGGGAAGGGGTTTTAAAAGGCCGTGGTGGGGGAAAAAGGGTGTTTTAAAAGGGGTGGGGGCGAATGGGGTAGTTTTAAAGGGGTGGGGTGGGGGGAATGGGAGAAAAGGGGATTGGGGGGAAGGGGAGTTTTAAAGACGGGGTGGGGGGGGTCGAAAGGCCGTGGGGGGAAATGGGGGAAAGGGGGGGAAAAAGAAAAGGGAAAAGGGGAAGGAGGAAGGCAATTTTTTGGGACTCGAAAGGGGGAGGAAGGGGCAGAGATGAATACGATAGAAGGGATAGAGAGAGAGAGGGAGAGAGAGAGAGAGAGAGAGAGAGAGAGAGAGAGAGGGGGAAAGAAGAGGAGAGAGGGAGAGAGGAAGAGGAGGGAAAACAAGAAAAAAAGATAAGACTAAAAAGAGAGAGAGAAAAGGGAAGAGAGAGAGAGAAGAGGGGAAGAGGAGGGAGAGAGAGGGGAGAGGAGAGAAGAGAGAAAAGGGGGGGAGAGAGAGAGTGGAGGGGAAAAGGGAGAGAAGAAGAAGAGAGAGAGAGAGAGAGAGAGAGAGAGAAAAGGGAGAGGGGAGGGAGAGAGAGAGAGAGAGAGGAGTGTGTGTGTCAGAGGTGTCAGAGGTGAAAAAACAAGAAAAAAAGAACCCGACAAAAGTACAGAGAGAGAGGAAAAGAAGAGAGAGAGAGGAGAGAGTAAAAAGGGAGAGAGAAGGGGGGAGAGAGGAGAGAAACGAAGAAGAGGAGAGAAGAGAGAGAGAGGGTTGTGGTCAGAGGTGTCAGAGGGCCCAAAACAAAAAAAAAGATACCACGACTAAAGACAGAGAGAGAGAGAGAGAGGGGAGAGAGGAGAGAGAGAGAGGAGAGAGAGAGAGAGAAGGAGGAGAGAGAGAGAGAGGGAAGAGGGGAGAGAGAAAAAGAGCGAGAGAGGAGAGGAGAGAGGGAGAGAGGGGGGGGGGGAGGAGAGAGAGGAAGAGAGAGGGGAGAGGAGAGAGAAAAGAGAGAGTTTTGTGTGTGTGTGTGTGGGGGTGTGTGTGTGGTGGGTGTGTGGGGTGTGTGTGGTGTGTTTTTGGGTGTCAGAAAAAGAAAAAAAAACATACCACAACAGAAAAGGGAATAGTACAAAAGGTATTGTAGAGAAAACGGGAGGTGTCAGGGAAGGGGGGAAAGAGGGGGGACTATGGTAACACGACAGACAGTATAGAGTAGAAATAGTAGAGTATAAAGTTAGATAGCATAAAGTAGAAATAGTAGAGTATAAAGTTAGATAGCATAAAGTAGAAATAGTAGAGCATAAAGTTAGATAGCATAAAGTAGAAATAGTAGAGCATAAAGTTAGATAGCATAGAGTAGATATAGTAGAGCATAAAGAGATAGCAAAAGTAGAAATAGTAGGCATAAAGTTAGATAGCTAGATAGACAAGGAGAGATAAGTTAGATAGCATAAAGTAGAAATAGTGAGCATAAATTTTAAAGCATAAAAGTGGAAATATAGAATAAAAAAGTTAGATGCAAAAGTAAAAAATAGTAGAGCATAAAGTTAACTAGCATAAAGTAGAAATAGTAGAGCATAAAGTTAGATAGCATAAAGTAGAAATAGTAGAGCATAAAGTTAGATAGCATAAAGTAAAAATAGTAGAGTATAAAGTTAACTAGTATAAAGTAGAAATAGTAGAGTATAAAGTTAGATAGCATAAAGTAGAAATAGTAGAGTATAAAGTTAGATAGCATAAAGTAGAAATAGTAGAGTATAAAGTTAACTAGTATAAAGTAGAAATAGTAGAGCATAAAGTTAGATAGCATAAAGTAGAAATAGTAGAGCATAAAGTTAGATACCGTAAAGTAGAAATAGTAGAGCATAAAGTTAACTAGTATAAAGTAGAAATAGTAGAGTATAAAGTTAGATAGCATAAAGTAGAAATAGTAGAGCATAAAGTTAGATAGCATAAAGTAGAAATAGTAGAGCATAAAGTTAGATAGCATAAAGTAGAAATAGTAGAGCATAAAGTTAGATAGCATAAAGTAGAAATAGTAGAGCATAAAGTTAGATAGCATAAAGTAGAAATAGTAGAGCATAAATTTAGTGCAAAAAAAGTAAAAAAATAGTAGGAAAAATTTAGATAGCTAGAGTGATATAGAGAGATAAAGTTAGATAGCAAAAGTAAAAAAAAAAAAAAATAGTAGAGCATAAAGTTAGATAGCATAGAGTAGACATAGTAGAGCATAAAGTTAGATAGCATAAAGTAGAAATAGTAGAGCATAAAGTTAGATAGCATAAAGTGGAAATAGTAGAATATAAAGTTAGATAGCATAAAGTAGAAATAGTAGAGCATAAAGTTAACTAGCATAAAGTAGAAATAGTAGAGCATTAAGTTAGATAGCATAAAGTGGAAATAGTAGAGCATAAAGTTAGATAGCATAAAGTAGAAATAGTAGAGCATAAAGTAGAAATAGTAGAGCATAAAGTAGAAATAGTAGAGCATAAAGTAGAAATAGTAGAGCATAAAGTAGAAATAGTAGAGCATAAAGTAGAAATAGTAGAGCATAAAGTTAGATAGCATAAAGCAGAAATAGTAAGGCATAAAGTTAACTAGTATAAAGTAGAAATAGTAGAATATAAAGTTAGATAGCATAAAGTAGAAATAGTAGAGTGTAAAGTCAGATAGTATAAAGCATGGCAGAGAGTCAAGTAATATACAAAGTACCTGACAACATCTGCATCCACCAAATAGCAGGGAGGCGGCCACACGAGGCAGCCAACGCAAGGTCACTCCCAGATCAATGCTCCCCACCCCCTCCCTTCCCCTCCCTCCCCCTCCACCCCCAACCACTACACGCCCCTCTTCCACCCACTACCACGCCCATCCACTACTCCTTACCTACGCACCAACCCACTATCACCACGCCTTCCCCTCCCCTCCCCCAACCATCACCACCCCATCCCCCCCCACCCCCAAAACCCCGCCCATCCATACTCCTTTTACCTTTCGCACCCCCCGCACTATCACCACGCCCTACCACGCCACCCGCACCACCCCCCTTCGTACCTATCTCCACACACGCCCTATCTAACTCTCCTTTCCACTACTACCCCCACTATCACCACGCCTATCATTATCGTAGACACCACGCCCTTTCTACCTATCTCCCCACACGCCCGATCTAACTCCTCTTATCACTACGCCCTTTCCTTCCCCGCCCAATCCAGTCACCACGCCCTTTCTACCTATTATCTCCACACACGCCTTATCTAACTCTTATCACTACGCCCTTTCCTTCCCCGCGCAATCCAGTCACCACGCCCTTTTTCCCCATTATCTCCCCCAAAACCCCCTTTTCTAAACTTTATACTACGCCCTTTTTTCCCCCCCCCCCACCCACAAAGCCACGCCCTTTCGATCTCCAATACCCCACCCACTTTACCTTCCCAAAACTGTCCCTTTTTTACCTACGCCCTTTTCTAATCAGGCCTTTACCTTCACCATCATTTTTTATTTACTATATTTTCTTGTTGAATTCTTATAAATGATAATATAATACATAAATGAAAAAATAAAAAATAAATAAATAAATAAATATATATAAAATAAATGATATACAGTCAGGAGCTTCAGCTGAACTACGCAAAACTATCTTTGACTTGACAGGAAGGTGTAGATTATTTCCAGCTTAACAGACATATATGTTTTACTATTCAATATATATTTTATTTATATTCCACCGCCCAACTGCCACCCTCCCCCTACCCAATTTCCCTACGCACCTCCGCACTATCACCACGCCCTCACCACGCCCATCCAGCCACCACGCCCTTCGTACCTATCTCCACACACGCCCTATCTAACTCTCCTTTCCACTACTACCCCCACTATCTCTTGACTCTTGCCACTATCTCTTGACTCCTGCCACTCTTTGCCTTCTTCCCTGTTGACTTTTTGTACCTATTGAAGTGCTTCTGTTTCCTTGTGTCCCCCCTCCCCAACCCAGTCCCCCCCTTCTCCCTCCAACAACCCCCCTTCAGCCTCCCCCCCCCTGTCCCCCCTTCAGTCTCCCCTTCCCCCCATCCTTTAGTGGTGTTAAGAGGTCTAACTAACCACTTGGCCTTTCACAGTAACCCCAGAGAGCAGTGACAATGACCCTATAACCTCATCTAACCTCTCTCCTCTCTCTCTCTCTCTCTCTCTCTCTCTCTCCCTTTTCTCTCTCTTCTCTCTCTCTCTCTCTCTCTCTCTCTCTCACATACTCTTCTCTTCCCCTCTCTCTCTCTCTCTCTCTCTCTCTCTCTCTCTCTCTCCTCTCTCTCTCTCTCTCTCTCTCTCTCTCTCTCTCCTCTCCAGGAACTACCACGTGTATGTCTCCCAGCTTCTTGTACCTTCCTTATTTTCTTGTTTTTTATGTTATGTTATCTCTCTCTTCTCTCTCTCTCTCTCTCTCTCTCTCTCTCTCTCTCTCTCTCTCTCTCTCTCTCTCTCTCTCTCTCTCTCTTTTACACACTCACTCACTCACTCTCAAACACACACACACACACACACCTTGCGATTTATATTTGCTTGATAAAAGAAAATAAAGAGAGAGATTTATATTTGCTTGATAAAAGAAAATAAAGAGAGATTTATATTTGCTTGATAAAAGAAAATAAAGAGAGAGATTTATATTTGCTTGATAAAAGAAATAAAGAGGATTGTATTGCTGATAAAGAAAATAAGAGAGAGATTATATTGCTTGATAAAAGAAAATAAAGAGAGAATTTATATTTGCGTGATAAAAGAAAATAAAGAGAGAGATTTATATTTGCTTGATAAAAGAAAATAAAGAGAGATTTATATTTGCTTGATAAAGAAAAAAAAAGAGCTAGAGAGAGCAAGGACTTTTCCGTTCCCTTTGTGAAGAGCTTGATTTTGTGGCGCAGTCTATTCTCTTTAACTTTGTCTGTAAGAGGGGGAGGGGGGGAGGGAGGGAGGAGGGAGGGAGGGAGGGAGGGAGGAGGGAGGGAGGAGGAGGGAGAGGGAGAGAGGGGGGAGAGCAATGAATATATCTACATAAGAAGGAGGAAATGGGGAGGAAGAGAGAGAAGAGAGAGTGGAGAGAAGAGAGAGAGGTAGGAGAATGGGAGAGAGAGAAGGAGAGAGAGAGAGAGAGAGAGAGAGAGGAGGGAGAATGATATGTTAGAAAGAAGGAGAAGATAGAATAAAGAGAAGAAAAATTTCGCGTCTAATTTTATCAGTGGATTTTACGAGGTTAGTGAAATTATTATTCTATTTGTCTTTCGTTCCATTTTTTTTTTTTTCAGATATCTATGTTCATTTTAAACGTTACAAATAACTCAATTATGTACATAGGCTATGTTTACTGATTATATTAATCTAGCTTTTCAATATTAATATATTCATGAGCCACCTATGTCACTGTATGAATATGTCACTATGTATGTATTTATCTATCAATATTAAATAAAAAAAACATCTAAATTTGTCCTACAGCTTCACGTTCTCTCTTCTAAAAAAAAAAAAAATCTCTCTCTCTCCTAAAAATAAATAAAAATATCTTCTAAAAATGAATAAAATCTCACTCTCTTCTAAAAATAAATAAAAATCTCTTCTAAAAGTGAATAAAAATCTCACTCTCTTCTAAAAATAAATAAAAATCTCTCTTCTAAAAATAAATAAAAATCTCTCTTCTAAAAATAAATAAAAATCTCTCTTCTAAAAGTGAATAAAAATCTCACTCTCTTCTAAAAATAAATAAAAATCTCTCTTCTAAAAATAAATAAAAATCTCTCTTCTAAAAATAAATAAAAATCTCTTCTAAAAATAAATAAAAATCTCTCTTCTAAAAATAAATAAAAATCTCTCTTCTAAAAATAAATAAAAATCTCTTCTAAAAATAAATAAAAATCTCTCCTAAAAATAAATAAAATCTCTCTTAATAAAAATTTTAAATAAAAAATCTCTTCTAAAAATAAATAAAAATCTCTCTCTCTCTCTCTCCTCTCTCTCTCTCTCTCCTCTCTCTCTCCCTGTGCTTGACTCCCGCCCTAACGCTTGTCTTCCTCCTCAGGTAAGAGACGCCCCCGAGGACATCCAGACCCACCCTTATGCCACTCAGGAAAGTCATCCATTGATTTTGTTGACTTACTCTTCATTCTATAGTAGATAGAAAGTAGTAGTAAGTATCATAGTGGTAATGGTAGTAGTAGTATAGTATAAAGTAGTAGTAGTAGTCGTAGTAGTTCTGTTTCTGTTGTTGTGTAGTAGTTAGTATACTTTCAGTAGTAGTATAGTAGTAGTTAGTGTAGTCGCCTAAGTAGTGGTCTCAGTAGTAGTAGTAGTAGTAGTATAGTAGCTAGTGTAGTAGTAGTAGTAGTGTATATAGTCATATTGATGTTGTTGTTGTATAGTAGTCAGTAGAGTAGTTTTGTATGTGTTGTTGTAGTAGTAGTAGTAGTAGTAGTTGTATGTTGTGGTGTAGTAAGTAGTAGTTGATGTTGTTGTAGTAGTAGAAGTAGTAGTAGTAGTTGTTGTGTTGTGTGTGTTGTATGTTGTTGTTGTTGTATAATATATATAATATAATATAATATAATAATATATAATAATAGATAATAATAGTAGTAGTAGTGGTAGTAGTAGTAGTAGTAGTAGTATAGTATATAATAGTATTTGTTTTTGGTGTTGAATATAATATAATAATAATAATAATAATATAATAGTTAGTAGTAGTAGTAGTAGTAGTTCTTGTTGTTGTTGTTGTTGTTGTTGTTGTTGTTGTTGCTGTTGTAATAATAATAATAATAATAATAATAATAAGTAGTAGTAGTAGTAGTAGTAGTAGTAGTAGTAGTAGTAGTAGTAGTTGTTGTTGTTGTTGTTGTTGTTGTTGTTGTTGTTGTTGTTGTTGTTGTTGTAATAATAATAATAATAATAATAATAATAGTAGTAGTAGTAGTAGTAGTAGTAGTAGTAGTAGTAGTAGTAGTAGTAGTAGTAGTAGTAGTAGTAGTAGTAGTAGTAGTAGTAGTAGCATACATAGGAAATAAGAATAAAACATAGGTATAAAAAACCAGGCATACATGGGGCAAGGGAAAGCCATGCGGAATGGGCGTGAGTGTATTGAATCGAGATCAGAAAGTCAAATATGGGCGTGGTCGCTTGCCGCAGGGTGTTGGGCGTGGCTTGGCGGGGAGTGGCGTTGGTGGGCGTGGCTGTGGGCGGAGTGAACCCCTGGACGCGGGAACAAAGGTACGCAGAGTGGGTGGTGGGGCGTGTGGTGGGTGGGGGCGTGGGTGGGTGTGGTGGTGGGTGGTAGTGTGGTGGGTGGGTGGTAGTGTGGGTGGGTGGGCGTGGTGGGTGAGTGGGTTTCGGTTAGAAAATCTTTATTGGTGAAGTGGTATAAGGGTGGTTGAATTAATTAGGTATTATACTATTACTACTATACTATATACTACTATCTGCTATATTATTAATTATTAATTATTATTATTATATATTATATAATTACAACAAACAAAAAACAACAACAACTACACTACACTACTACTACTACTACTACTGCTACTACACTACTACTACTACTACTACTACTACTACTATCTACTACTATGCTACTACTACTACTACTACTACTATACTACTACTACTACTACTACTACTACTACTACTACTACTACTACTACTACTACTACTACTACTATTGCCCCGTGGATGCCTATGTTTTGCCTGCTTCCTATGTATACCTTTTTGTTATCCCTACTTTCTCCTTTCATACAGTCCTATATTTCGTCTTTTTTATTTTTTATTTATTTATTTATTATTATTATTATTATTTTTTTTTTTTTAAACTTCTGTGCCGCATAGCCTACCTCTGTGTTGCCCTATTCACAACGCCCCTATAACAGTGACTCCCCAAAGACCTATATACTTTACGCAGCGTACACTATAAAAAAAACCTGACCCCCTTTTGAAACCCCTCGATGCCACAACCTCACGTAGAACATTTACATTCATTTTTCTCTATTCCATTTTTATCAGTTCTCTATTCGTCCAACATTCTGTCACTCTTGTTTTCTCCCTTTCTTTCTTTCTCTCTTTCTTTTCTCTCTCTTTATTGCTTCCCTTCTCTTTCTCTTTACTTTCTCATCTTCTTAATGTCCCAGACTAAAAAATTAAAAAGTATAGAGGAATAAAATTTAATATATAGCTGCTTTATCTTTTTTCATCAAGTATTCTGCTCCCTATAGCGGTTGTGAGGGGGATAGGAAAGTTCTAATTTTGATGTTCTAACCTAACCTAACCTATTTAACCTAACTTACCCTAACCTAACCTAATCTAGTACCTTGCTATATACTCTTATCCGGGAGTGTTTGTAAGGGGAAAAGGAAAGTTATAATTTTGATGTTCTAACCTAACCTAGCCTAACTTACCCTAATCTAATCTAACCTAGTACCTTGCTAGTCTTGTCCGGGCAAAAACGTGTTTTTTTTGGGGGGGAGTGAGGGGAAGGAAAGACAGGAAATGATGGTGAGCCGCTGAGATTGGGGGAGAAGAGAAGAGAGGAGAGAGGAATAAATGTTAAGAGGTGGGAGAGGAAGGGAAGGAAATGAGGTGGAGTGAGGGGCGAAGGGAAAGTGAAGGGGGTGAGGGGGGGTGAGGGAGCGAAGGGGGGTTGAGGGGAAAGGAAAGGAAGGACTTCAAGCAGAAAATTAGGCTTCAGTATAGCATTGGGGGGGGGAGAGGGGAGAGGGGGGAGAGGGGAGAGGAGAGAGGGGGGGAAGGTTGGAGAAGGAAGAGAGGGAGGCAGGTTGAAGAGGGGGAAGGAGGAAGGTAGAGACGAATGCAGGAATGGAAGGTAAAGAGAAGAGAGGAGGAGGAGGAGGAGGAGGAGGAGGAGGAGGAGGAGGAGGAGGAGGAGGAGGAGGAGGAGGAGGAGGAGGAGGAGGAGGAGGAGGAGGAGGAGGAGAAGGAGGAGGATATGTAGAAGAGTTGACAAGAAATAGATTGCAAAGAGAAAGTTATTGAAAGAGGGAATTGAGGTTGGTGAAGAATTGGAGGGAATTGAAGACGTGGAAATACTGTTTAAATTTGAAAAGGTTGAGTGAAGTGAAAGAAACAGACGATATTTTAGTGGAGAATGGGCAAAATTTAGAGTAAAAGCACACAGTTGAAAAAAAGATGATTCGAACTTATTTTGACGAAGCACCGTAGATTAACAAAAGCATTAAAAATAAACTTGGCAAGAATTACGTGAACTAACAGAAATACAAACCAACTGAAAATACATAAATAAATCAATACTGAAAAACATACATACCGGAAAACTATCTAATGCATTTGTACACAACTAGATAGAAAGTGTAACTGAGCAGGAAAAAGGATGCCAGCGATACAACATAACGTAAGTATTTCAGATAACCTTCGATAAATAGTGATAGATAATTCGATGATTTCAGATAGCCTTCGATATTCAATTAAAACCCAGGAGATGAAACTGCCAAATGTCTATATTGATCCTACGACCTAAAAAAAATTAATAATAATGATAATAATAAACGAGAAAAAAAACTGAAGCAGACAAATATATCAGTCCCTCCTACAAACTATAATTCATAAAGCTATAATTATAACACTGAGCATTCATGTTTCCTCGAGTCTTGCCATGTTTTTGTCTTTCCTATTGTCTCCTGAAAGCCACCTGTGTACTCCTGGCTGTATTCTTCTCGTTTCTATGTTATTATTTTTATTTTCTTGTTCTCTTCCTGCTTGTCCTACCCTGAAGAGGTACACCATGAATACTCCTCTCTCTCTCTCTCTCTCTCTCTCTCTCTCTCTCTCTCTCTCTCTCTCTCTCTCTCTCTCTCTCTCTCTCTCTCTCTCTCTCTCTCTCTCTCTCTCTCTCACCAAATAATATAATAGACACATTGTTTATTGAAGAATAACATATTGGTTTGTATATTGTGTGTGTGTGTGTGTGTGTGTGTGTGTGTGTGTGTGTGTGTGTGTGTGTGTGTGTGTGTGTGTGTGTGTGTGTGTGTGTGTGTGTGTGTGTGTGTGTGTGTGTGTGTGTGTGTGTGTGTGTGTGTGTGTGTGTGTGTGGAGAGAGAGAGAGAGAGAGAGGGAGAGAGAGAGAGAGAGAGAGAGAGAGAGAGAAGAGAGAGAGAGAGAGAGAGAGAGAGAGAGAGAGGAGAGAGAGAGAGAGGAGAGAGAGAGGGGAGAGAGAGGAGGAGAGAGAGGAGAGAGAGAGAGAGGTAAGGAAAAGAGGAGAGAGAGAAGGAAAAGAGAGGAGATACGAAGAGAAGGGAAGATGATAGAGGAGAAGAGGAGAGTAAGGAAAAGAGAGGAGGAGAGGGAGACTAAGAGATGAGATAGTAAGAGGAAATTAGGAGTGAGAGAGAGAGAAAAGAAGAGAAAAAAAAAAAAGAGACAGATTAGAAGAAGGAAGAAGAAAGGGGAAAGAAAGAGTGGGAAATTGTCGAAGTAAGAGGGGAAGAGAGAGAGAGGAGTAGAAAGAGAAAAGAGTAATTAATATAGAGAGGGGTGAGAGAAAGAGTAGATAGAGGATATATTTAATGGAGAGTGGAGAAAAATAGAGAAAAGGGAAAGTTGACGAATTTGAGAGAGAGAGAGAGAAGAAGGGAGAGAAAGGGAAAGTGAGAAGAGTGAGAGAAAAAGAGAGGAGAGAGAGAGAGAGGAGAGAGAGAGAGAGGAGAGAGAAGAGGAGAAGGGAGGAGAGGGGCATAATTAGGGGAAAAGTGGAGGGTTGTCGAATGGGTTGAAAGAGAGAGTTGAGAGAAGAGGATGGAGAGAGAGAGAGGTGAGAGGTGGGGGGAGGGGGGGGGAGGAGGAGGGTGTTATTGAGGAAGGTAGTGGCAAATTGATCCAAAAAGCTGGGGCGGCCTGCAGCAGATGGTTGCGTCACCCGCGTGTGGCTGCTGTGACGTCACTTTCTCTCTCTCTCTCACTCTCTCTCTCGCTCTCTCTCTCTCTCTCTCTCTCTCTCTCTCTCTCTCTCTCTCTCTCTCTCTCTCTCTCTCTGTCTTTACTCATGATAATTTGTGTATTTTCTCAATTTCTTTTCCAGTCTTGATTTCTGCTGGGTTTTTAGTCTCTCTCTCTCTCTCTCTCTCTCTCTCTCTCTCTCTCTCTCTCTCTCTCTCTCTCTCTCTCTCTCTCTCTCTCTCTCCCTACCTTCACGTTCTTATCTCCCTTTCCCCTCTCTTTTACTACGCCAATGTCTACTTTTCCCCCCTTTCTCCCTCATCTCCTCTCTCCCCTTTCAGCTCTTTGTTCCTTTCCCCTCTCTCTCTCTCTCTCTCTCTCTCTCTCTCTCTCTCTCTCTCTCTCTCTCTCTCTCTCTCTCTCTCTCTCTCTCTCTCTCTCTCTCCTCCCTTTCCCCTCTTCTCTCATTCTCCTTCCTCCTCTACATCCTCCATTTCTCCTCTTCTCCCTCTTCCATATGGTGTACTTTCGTGACATGTAAACACACACACACACACACACACACACACACACACACACACACACACACACACACACACACACACACACACACACCACACACACACACACACACACACACACAGTCACACACAACACATCACACACACACATCACACACACACACACACACACACACACACACACACACACAGTAGCAAAGTGGATAAAGTCAGTTCCTTTACACTAACGAATTTGACGGAAACTAAATTTACTATAACGAAGTGTGACGTGTTAAAACGTGTCATCCCTTTCCCGAAAAAAAATATATAAAAATAGGTCACCTGTCACTAAAAGTCCTGTTGTACTGAAAGACATTTAGGGGATAGAAAAAAAAGTGTCCCGTTGAAAGAAATTTAGGCGATAGAAAAAAATTGTTCCGTTGAAAGAAAAATAGAGGGTCGAAAAAAAATGTTCCGTTGAAAAAAATTTAGAGGATAGAAAAAAAATATTCCGTTGAAAGAAAAATAGAGGATTACAAAAAAATATGAAAGAAAAATAGGCAATAGAAAAAATAAAGAAAGAAGAGAAAGGGAGAAAAAAAGTACTGAAGCGAGACAATTTTGCGTGCCAATGTAATATTATGAAGACGATGAAGCCAATATTTTCACCCACCAAAATGTTCTTAAACGCCAAAAATGTCCCGCTAATATGACGCCTCTCTGCCCCCTCAGCACTCCTCGCCCCCCTCCACCCCCCTACCCCTTGCCCCCCCCCCGCCCCCCTCCACCCCCCTACCCCTTGCCCCCCCCCCCTTCGCCCCGCCCCTCGCCCCCATCTAAACCCCCGCCCCGCCCCTCTGCCCCCCTCGCCCCCCCCCTCATCTTCTCTAACCCCTCCCCTCTCCCTCGCCCCTCCTCGCCCCCCTCTAACCCCCCCCGCCCCTTCAGTCCCCTCAGGTAAGGTAACATTCGTACGGCTCCCTAATTATCCACCTGTGTGCCATATTACCTGCATTTTGAGGTGGTGAGAGGCTGAGGGGAAACCTTTGTGTGTGTGGTGTGGTGTGTGTGTGTGTGTGTGTGTGTGTGTGTGTGTGTGTGTGTGTGTGTGTGTGTGTGTGTGTGTGTGTGTGTGTGTGTGTGTGTGTGTGTGTGTGTGTGTGTGTGAGGGGAAACCTTTGTGTGAGGGGGGAGGGGAAATGAGGGTAAAATAAGAATAAATGAAAAAAAATGTATGTACATGGAAATTAATATAACGTTATTTCATCTCCTACAAATCGAGTTACCATGAATATTGATTTTTTTGTGTGTGAGGAGAAATGAGAGGAAAAATAAATGTCAAGACGAAATTAATCTACATGAAGTATAACGTTATTTCACCCCTTCAAATCGAATAACCAAGAATCTTAAGTTGAAGTGAGGGGAAAATAAATTGAACAAAATAATTAACATGAAATACGTTATTTTCACCTTCTTCAAATAGCGTAGCCATGAATATTAAGTATTTTCAAGTATTATTAAGTATCTTTTTGGTAAGAATTAAGTATTAAAAATAAATACAAAGAAGAACAAAATAATAACAAAAATAATGCCACAAATAAAATACTCTTCAAATAATAATACAACAAAAATAATACAACGAATAAAATAATACTGTCATGCAAAAATGTAATAACAAAAATAATAAAATAAAAAAAAATAATGCTACAAATAAAATACCATGAGGAAGAGCGGCCACTTGACACATGAGCTTCGGGCGTTGGTGGGATGCTTGATATCTTTGTGTGAAAGGCTTTTCATCGCCCTGCACCCACCTTTCCACAACGCCCACCCAACCCATGTCACGCCCACAACCTCTGCACCCAAGTTTTCACTACACCCACCCACCCATGTCAAACCCACAACCTCTGCACCCAAGTTTTCACTACACCCACCCACCCATGTCAAACCCACAACCTCTGCACCCAAGTTTTCACTACACCCACCCCACCCATGTCAACACCCACCCAACCTCTGCACCCAAGTTTTCCTACACCCACCCACCCATGTCAAACCCACAACCTCTGCACCCAAGTTTTCACTACACCCACCCACCCATGTCAAACCCACAACCTCTGCACCCAAGTTTCCAGCCCGCAAACAACACACCCAACCCCTGCACCCAAGTTTCTAGCTCGCAAACAACCCACTCGTGTTACACCCACAATCCCCCCGCCACCCCGCCCCTACTATCGCCTTCCTCTCCTTGTTTCATGCATTCATTCCTTACAGGGGGTAGAAGATCAATAGACAGTTGGGGGAAAGAAGAACTATAGGGTAAATATAAAAGAAAAGGAAAAAAATAAAATGTCAAAATATTAACCTCCTTCACTCAACACGAAACATGTATTTTTTCATTCTTTGCTCCTGTAACATTTTTTTCTAGTCCCCCACACCACACCACACACACACACCTAACACACACACACACACACACACACACAACACAACACACACACACACACACACACACACACACACACACACACACACACACACACCTACACACACACACACCACACACCACACACACCACACACACACACACACCACACACACACACACCACACACCCCACACCACACACACACACACACACACACACACACACCACCCCACCAACACACCACACACACACACACACACACCACACACACACCACACACAACACACCACACACACACCTACACACAACACCACACTACACACACACACCACACACAACACACACACCACACACACACACACACACACACACCTACACACACACACAAACACCACACATACACAAGCTTACACACCTACACCCACACACCCACACACACACACACCTACACACACACACACTACACACACACACACACACCACACACACACAACAATACACACAAACACAAACACACACCAAACACCTAAACACAACACACCTACACACACACACACAACACACCTACACACACCACACACCACACCTACACACACACACACAACACACACCTACACTACACACACAACACACAACACACCACTACACACACACACACAACCCCACACACACAACACACACCCACACACACACAAACCCCACACACAAACACACACACACACAACACCCCACACACACACACACCCCACACACACACACACACAAAACACAACACACACACCCCACCACACACACACCACACACACACACACACACACACACACACCTACACACACACACCACACCACACACAACCACACACACCAAACTACCTCAAACCACACCCACCACAACACAACACAAACACACACAATCACACAATAAAAAAAAACATCCCTTTTCCGCTCAAACTCACCCGGCTTTTGTTTACCCCAAGGCGACGTAAGAACGATATGGAAAGGGACCACTAAAGAAATATTTCAGCTTATAAAATTAAATAATAATAAAAAATATCAGAATTCTCCGCACAAACTTTCCGTAATTTCCAATCTTTTTTCACTTTTTTTTTTCTCTTTCCTTCAGTGTCTCTTTTTTAACAGCTTTTTTCTCTTTCTTTCATTTTCACTCTTTTTTTCACTTTTTTTTATCTTTCCTTTATTTTCCCTCATTTTCACTTTTTCACTTTGTTTGATCTTTCCCTCATTTCGACTAATTTTTTACAGAATTTTTCGTTTCCTTCATTTTCACTCTTTCTCGCAACACTAACATCAATCCTCAAGCTCAAGATCGTCAATATCAATAGAAAAATATTACAACGCAAAACTTACTGGAAGGAGCGAGTGTGAAGGATGCAACAAGGGAACTTTGTAAAGAGCGGTGCATCAGGGTCGTCTTGTTAAAAGTTTAGGACCCGATGCTTCACACTTCTCATGCAAAAACATTCCTGAATTTTCCTCTTCCCCTTTTTACCACCTACGTCTGCACCAATCCCACCCGATCAACACGCTATTCACCTTACCCCTTACAACCTCCAATCCATCCTTAATATAGTGCCAACCCATTACTATAGTGCCAACCATTACTACAGTGCCAAACCATTACTATAGTGCCAAACCATTACTATAGTGCCAACCCATTACTATAGTGCCAACCCATTACTATAGTGCCAACCCATTACTATAGTGCCAACCCATTACTATAGTGCCTACCCATTACTATAGTGCCAACCATTACTACAGTGCCAAACCATTACTATAGTGCCAAACCATTACTATAGTGCCAACCCATTACTATAGTGCCAACCCATTACTATAGTGCCAACCCATTACTATAGTGCCAACCCATTACTATAGTGCCAACCCATTACTATAGTGCAACCCCTTATTATGTGCCAAACCATTACATAGTGGCCAAACCATTACTATAGTGCCAAACCATTACTATATTGCCAAACCCCTTACTACAGTGGGCCCAAAACCCTTATTATAGTGCCAACCCATTACAATAGTGCCAAACCATTACTATAGTGCCAACCCATTACTATAGTGCCAAACCAAATTTCTATAGTGCCAACCCATTACTATAGTGCCAACCCATTACTATAGTGCCAACCCATTACTATAGTGGCAAACCATTACTATAGTGCCAACCCATTACTATAGTGCCAAACCATTACTACAGTGCCAACCCATTACTACAGTGCCAAACCATTACTATAGTGCCAAACCATTACTATAGTGCCAACCATTACTATAGTGCCAAACCATTACTATAGTGCCAAACCATTACTATAGTGCCAAACCATTACTATAGTGCCAAACCATTACTATAGTGCCAAACCATTACTATAGTGCCAAACCATTACTATAGTGCCAAACCATTACTATAGTGCCAACCCATTACTATAGTGCCAACCCATTACTATAGTGCCAAACCATTACTATAGTGCCAAACCATTACTACAGTGCCAAACATTACTATAGTGCCAAACCATTACTATAGTGCCAAACCATTACAATAGTGCAAACCATTTCTACAGTGCCAAACCATTACATGTGCCAAACCATACTATAGTGCCAAACCATTACTATAGTGCCAACCCATTACTATAGTGCCAAACCATTACTATAGTGCCAAACCATTACTATAGTGCCAACCCATTACTATAGTGCCAAACCATTATTATAACCAAACCCTTTTCACCAACACTTTTCCCGCCAAAACATTCTAAATTTTCTGCTTCCCCCAATCTTCCCTTTTACATTTTTTACATTTGTTCTCCTCTCTTCTATCAACACATTATTCACCAACCACATACAGCCTCTAATCACTTCCTATAACATCACATTTCCCTTATTATAGCACCAAATCCTATATTTCATCTAAACTCATATATGCAAAACCATTAATAAGACGTTGCTGTTTTTAAGACAAGGATAGATCAATTTAAGGATAATAATAATTGAAGTCTCCTTAAGTTTTATGTTCTAACCACAGTCTCTTCCTCCTCCTCCTTCAAAAAACTTCTCCTCCTCCTCCTCCTCCTACACACCACACAATGTACCCAAACCAAAATTACCCCATCCCTCCCTCTATAAATTACCCCCTCTCTCCCTCCTGTCAACCTCTCTCTCCTCTCTCTCTCCTCTCTCTCTCTCTCTTCTCTTTTCCTCTCTCTCTCTCTCTCTCTCTCTCTCTCTCTCTCTCTCTCTCTCTTTCTCCCATTGTCCCCATTCTTTCACTGTCACAACCTTTACACGCCCACCTCTGACCTATTCTTCCCTCCCCATTGACCTTGTGACCCTGACCTGGTTATACTGCAGTGTGACCTCTCTCTCTCTCTCTCTCTCTCTCTCTCTCTCTCTCTCTCTCTCTCTGTGTCGGACTCTGGCTAATGCTTTCCATCCTTTTCTCCAGCTGACCCAAAACACAGGTGGTTGCGTGGGGAACGAGAGAGAGAGAGAGAGAGAGAGAGAGAGAAGAAGAGAGAGAGAGAGCGAGAAATAAAATGGACAAAAAACCCAACAGAAATCAAGGCTGGAAAAGAAATTGACAAAAATACACAAATTATCATGAGTAGACAGAGAGAGAGAGAGAGGAGAGAGAGAGAGAGAGAGAGAGGAGAGACAAAGGGAAGAGGAGAGAGAGAGAAGAGAGAGAGAGAGAGAGAGAGAGAGAGAGAGCGAGAGAGAGAGAGAGAGAGAGAGAGAGAGAGAGAGAGAGGGAGAGAGAGAGAGGAGGGAGAGAGAGAGGAGAGAGTAGTGGATACATAAAGCGAATAAAAAGTACATACAATAGGTAGAAAGAAGAGAAAAACAGGAAGAACTAGGGGAGGG
>JACEEZ010014543.1:32500-35000 GCA_016584305.1 Chionoecetes opilio | reverse complement strand
GTAAAGGGGAAGGAAGGAAGGTAGAAGGAAGAGGAAGGAAGAAAAGAGAGGAGGAAGGAAGAGGAAGAGGAAGAGGAGGAGGAGGAGGAGGAGGAGGAGGAGGGGAGTGAGGAGATGAGGAGGAGGAGGAGGAGGAGGAGGAGGAGCAGGAGGAAGGTAGAAGGAAATGAGAGGAGTAGGCGCGTGGATAGGCCTATAAAATGTTGAAGAATTAAGGCCTAAAATCAATATGCCAGGTGAAACAGGTACTCTAGGCGCGAAGGAGGAGGAGGAAGAAGAAGAGGAGGAGGAAGAAGAGGAGAAGAGGAGGAAGAGGAGGAAGAGGAAGAGAAGAGAGAGAGAAGGAGAGGAAGAGGAAGAGAGAAGGAAGAGGAGGAGAAGAGAAGGATGGAGGAACTAGAAGAAGAAAATGAGGAAGAAGAGAGGAGGAGAAGAGAAGAAGAAGAGAAGAAAGAAGAGGAAGAAGAGAGGAAGAGAGGGGAGACTGAAAGGAGGAAGAGGGAAGAGAAGAGGAGGAAACCCCTAAGAAGAGGAAAGGAAAAAGGAAAAAAGGAAAGAACAGGAAAGAAAAAGGAGAAGAAGAAGAGGGAGGACTAAGAGAAGAGAAGAGGAGGAAGAAGAGGAGGAAAACTAGAAAAAGAAGAGGAGAGGGGGAAAGAAGAAGAGGAGAAAGGGGAAGAAGAGATAAAGAGAGGAACTAGAAGAAAGAGGAAGAGGGGAAAAAAGAGGGAGAGGAAAGAGGAAAGAGGGGAAAGGAGAAAATAATAAAAAGAAAGTTTACATAGGATTATATAAAGGGTATTTTTGTGTGTGTAAACAGACCTAATGGTACTAACTAGGCTGTTTAATTGTTTGGTCTTCTCTAAACTAACCTACTAATGTGAGGGAAAAATTTAATAGAGTACAGTAGAAGGCCTTTCCAGACTCACTATCAATCCAGTCCCTTAAGCCGGAAATGAGATGGTTCTATGTACCAATGATAAACCAATGTGATTTATTGAAGTAAACAATGTGAGTGTAATGTATGCCTAGTTTTTGTTTGAGGAGACAGTACTTGAATGACTGATGGTACGTTAGTAATAGACTGCATGTATGTATAATGAAGGACCGAAGGTGTATAAGAACAAAAGAACATCAGAAAATAAGGAAAGCTATACTAGGCACAATGTATGCACTTTTTTTTTTTTTTTACATCTCAAAGGACTGGCCAGGAGGTAAAAAAAAAAAAAAAAATAATAATAAATAAATAAAAAAAAAAAAATAAAAAAAAAGCCCGCGAACTGCCACTCCCCCCTATAAAGAAGACAGTTAAGAGGTCACAAAATTCGGTCAGTTACGCTTATGCCTTCAATTTTTCTTTCTTATTTGACCTACTATCTTATTTCTACCTTCTACTTATTTGACTTACTTTCATATTTTCTAATTTTTTCTTATTTACGTCTGTCTATACATATCGATCATGTTTTCCGGGAGACAAGAGAGAGGGAGAGGGAGAAAAAACACCCTATATTAGCATAACAACAGGACTACATAAGCCTGCGATGATGATGATGAGGATGATGATAAGAGATGATCACGAGAGAGAGAGAGAGAGAGAGAGAGAGAGAGAGAGAGGGGAGAGAGAGAGAGAGAGAGAGAGAGAGAGAGAGAGAGAGAGAGAGAGAGAGAGAGAGAGAGAGAGAGAGAGAGAGAGAGAGAGTATATATTGCTTTAGAGAAGAGAGGAAGAGAGAAGAATGAGGAAGAAGAGATAGAGTGAGAGGAGGAATTTTTGAGTAAAGAGAGGAATGAGGAAGAGAGAGAGAGAGAGAGAATAAAAATGAGGGGAGAGAGAATGCATATTAGGACACTGCAGGAGGAGGAGGTATACATGATGATGATGATGATGATGATGATTAGTTCAGGAGGTAACAAGGGCAAGGAAACCCCATCAGAGTCTTGGGCGAAGTTATCGGGGAGGCGGGAAGTCGTTGAGGAGTCTAACAAGGCCTGGTGTGAGGGTAATGCGAGCCCCCCCCCCCTCCTCCCCCCTGCCCCCCGCCGAGCCCCACCCCCCGCGCCAAGTTGCAGTGTCAGAGGGAGGTTTAGGGAACGTGCAGGGGGGGAGGGAGGGTATGAGTTTCTATGTCAGGGAGAATTAGGTTGTTAGGTTGGTTTAGGTTAGGTTAGGTTAAGGTTAGGTTAAATTAGGTTAGATGTCTTGGGAGCTTGTTTACCAGGTAGGTATAGCGAGGGGGGAGCTTAGGGAATGTGTAGGGGGAGGGGGGCATGGACAAGTTGTAATGCCAGGGGGAGGGCTTAGGGAACGTGTAGGGGGGACAGGGGGGAGGTGTAGGGGTTAGGGGCATGAGCGTCCCTGTATGTAATGGGAGAGAAATTCATGCAGTAAAAGTAGTCAAGTAGAAAAAGAGTAGTAAAAAAAATTTGTTTACAGTAGTCATGTAAACAAACCACATAATCGTAATTCAAGAAAAAATGACACGTAAAGAATATAAGCTTTA
>JACEEZ010014543.1:10000-17500 GCA_016584305.1 Chionoecetes opilio | reverse complement strand
AACTAAGATAACTAATTAATGTTGCAAATATAATGACGAAAAAATACTGTTTGGGGTAAAAAAAATGGAAAGTAAGAAATTTGATACGGTGGAAGAGTGTTGGTCTAAAAAAGTAATAAAAAGTGCAATGGAAATATGGTTTAAATCCGTAAAAAATATATTAAATTATAATGAGCAAAAAAAAAATTGTGCTTGGGGGAGAAAATTTGGGAGGTAAATTTGGGAGGTAAAAAAAAAATTATATCCCGGAAGAGTGAGTGTTGGTCTAAAAAAAAAAAAATCAAAAATTGTGATGGAACTATGGTATAAATCCGTTGGCGAGGGCGTCCCGCGGGTCATTAATGTCAAATAAATGGTGAGGGTGGAACCATTAATCAGCACTCGTAAGGGGCGCCCCGTGTTTACAGCTAATGGGCCGGAACCACTAATTCTCCGGTAATGACTCATACTGACACGACTCATGCCTCTACACCGCTACATAGTAAAAATATAAGAAATAATACATAGCAACATAAGAAAAACCCTTCTAGAATCCAGTTCAGTTCAGTCGTGGGTCGGGAGTCAGGCCTTTTTCAACGGCACTCCCTGACGTGTTTCTTCTTGCTGTCTGGGTCTTTATTTAGTTATCTTCTCTTATTCTATCTTATTAGTTTCTTTCTTTTTCTTTCTTCTTATTTTCTCTGGTCATCTAAAAACTGTTGATTGTTCTTTTTGCTTCTTCCACATTCCCATCTCCAAACAAATACTCCCCCACTATATCCTCTTCCTCCTCTAGGTAAGGTTGTTGTAGCCTCACACTTTTCTTTCTTTCATTACTGTAGGCTGGGCACCATAACAGAAAAGGTTATAAGTCCTCCTTTTCTGCCCCACACAAAACACATGTATGTATCCACACATCCACTCGTCTGCGCTTGTCCCCCCTTATCTCTGGTCCTATCTCTCCTACAGTCTTACCTATATAGTATAGTCCCTCCTATCTCTCTGTCCTATACTACCTATGTTACATTACTCTATTCTGTCTTATTATATATCTCTCTCTTATATCTCCTACCTTTCTCTCTTACTACCTATGTTACATTACTCTTAGTCTATCATAATCTTTCTTATCTCTCTTACTACCTATGTTACATTACTCTTATTCTATCATAATCTTTCTTATATCTCCTACAACCTATGTTACATTACTCTTATTCTATCATAATCTCTCTTATATCTCCTAAAAACCTATGGGTTTCATTACTCTTATTCTATCATAATCTCTCTTATATCTCCTACAACCTATGTTACATTACTCTTATTCTATCATAATCTTTCTTATCTCTCTTACTACCTATGTTACATTACTCTTATTCTATCATAATCTTTCTTATATCTCCTACAACCTATGTTACATTACTCTTATTCTATCATAATCTCTCTTATATCTCCTACAACCTATGTTACATTACTCTTATTCTATCATAATCTTTCTTATATCTCCTACAACCTATGTTACATTACTCTTATTCTATCATAATCTCTCTTATATCTCCTACAACCTATGTTACATTACTCTTATTCTATCATAATCTCTCTTATATCTCCTACAACCTATGTTACATTACTCTTATTCTATCATAATCTCTCTTTATCTCCTACAACCTATGTTACATTACTCTTATTCTATCATAATCTCTTATATCTCCTACAACCTATGTTACATTACTCTTATTCTATCATAATCTCTCTTATATCTCCTACAACCTATGTTACATTATTATATTGTCTTACCTCTCTCTTATCTCTCCTGTAGTCTCACCACGTCCCGGCCACACCCTATAGTCCGCTCTTCTGCTGACACCACACAAACCACCACGCCCCTTGTTTATACACCTAACTGGACCAAGCGTTGTATCAGCTACCTCAGAAACCAACCGAATCACAAGACATAACAATTAACAAACAATACAATACCATTTTTTCAATCTCTCGTATGTCTGACGTGTCTCATTTAGACAGTCCTCATCTTCACCTATTTCTCCTCTCCATCTCCCTATTTCTCCTCTCCATCTCCCTATTTCTCCTCTCCATCTCCCAATTTCTCCTCTCCATCTCCCAATTTCTCCTCTCCATCTCCCAATTTCTCCTCTCCATCTCCCTATTCCTCCTCTCCATCTCCCTGTTTCTCCTCTCCTCCCTATTTTTCCTCTCCCTCTCCCTTATTCTCCTTTCCATCTCCCTATTTCTCCTCTCCATCTCCCAATTTATCTTCTCCATCTCCCAATTTCTCCTCTCCATCTCCCAATTTCTCCTCTCCATCTCCCAATTTCTCCTCTCCATCTCCCAATTTCTCCTCTCCATCTCCCAATTTCTCCTCTCCATCTCCCAATTTCTCCTCTCCATCTCCCAATTTCTCCTCTCCATCTCCCAATTTCTCCTCTCCACTCCCTATTTCTCCTTCCATCTCCCTATTTCTCCTCTCCATCTCCCCAAATTTCTCCTCTCCATCTCCCTATTTTCTCTTCTCCATCTACCAATTTCTCCTCTCCATCTCCCAATTTCTTTCTCCATCTCCCCAATTCTCTTCTCCATCTCCCTATTTCTCCCCTCCATCTCCCTATTTCTCCTCTCCAAACTCCCTATTTCTCCTCTCCATCTCCCTATTTCTCCTCTCCATCTCCCTATTTCTCCTCTCCATCTCCCTATTTCTCCTCTCCATCTCCCTATTTCTCCCCTCCATCTCCCTATTTATCCTCTCCTTCCTATTTCTCCTCTCTTTCTCCTCTCCCCCCCTATTTCTCCTCTCCATCTCCCTATTTCTCCTCTCCATCTCCCTATTTCTCCTCTCCATCTCCCTATTTCTCCTCTCCATTCCCTATTTCTCCTCTCCATCTCCCTTATTCTCCTCTCCATCTCCCTATTTCTTCTCTCCATCTCCCTATTTCTCCTCTCCATCTCCCTATTTCTCCTCTCCATCTCCCTATTTCTCCTCTCCATCTCCCAATTTCTCCTCTCCATCTCCCTATTTCTCCTCTCCATCTCCCTATTTCTCCTCTCCATCTCCCAATTTCTCCTCTCCATCTCCCTATTTCTCCTCTCCATCTCCCTATTTCTCCTCTCCATCTCCCTATTTCTCCTCTCCATTCCCTATTTCTCCTCTCCATCTCCAATTTCTCCTCTCCATCTCCCTATTTCTCCTCTCCATCTCCCAATTTCTCCTCTCCATCTCCCTATTTCTCCTCTCCTCTCCCCATTTCTCCTCTCCATTCCCAATTTCTCCTCTCCATCTCCCAATTTTCTCCTCTCATCTCCCTATTTCTCCTCTCCATCTCCTATTTCTCCTCTCAAACTCCCTATTTTTTCCTCTCCATCTCCCTATTTCTCCTCTCCATCTCCCTATTTCTCCTCTCCATCTCCCAATTTCTCCTCTCCATCTCCCTATTTCTCCTCTCCATCTCCCTATTTCTCCTCTCCATCTCCCTATTTCTCCTCTCCATCTCCCTATTTCTCCTCTCCATCTCCCTATTTCTCCTCTCCATCTCCCTATTTCTCCTCTCCATCTCCCTATTTCTCCTCTCCATCTCCCTATTTCTCCTCTCCATCTCCCTATTTCTCCTCTCCATCTCCCTATTTTCCTCTCCATCTCCCTTTTCTCCTCACCATCTCCCTATTTCTCCTCTCCATCTCCCTATTTCTCCTCTCCATTTTCCCTATTTCTCCTCACCATCTCCCCATTTCTCCTCTCCATCTCCCTATTTTCCTCTCCATCTCCCTATTTCTCCTCTCCATCTCCCTATTTCTCCTCTCCATCTCCCAATTTCTCCTCTCCTCTCCCAATTTCCCTTTTCTCCATCTCCCTAATTCTCTTCTCCATCTCCCTATTTCTCCTCTCCATCTCCCTATTTCTCTCTCCATCTCCCAATTCTCCTCTCCATCTCCCAATTTCTTCTCTCCATCTCCCTAATTCTCTTCTCCATCTCCCTATTTCTCCTCTCCATCTCCCTATTTTTTCCCCCTCCATCTCCCTATTTCTCCTCTCCATCTCCCTATTTCTCCTCTCCATCTCCCTATTTCTCCTCTCCATCTCCCTATTTATCCTCTCCTTCCTATTTCTCCTCTCTTTCTCCTCTCCTCCCTATTTCTCCTCTCCTCTCCCTATTTCTCCTCTCCATCTCCTTATTTTCTCCATCCCATCTCCCTATTTATCCCGCCTTCCTATTTCTCCCCCTCTTTCTCCCTATTTCTCCTCTCCATCTCCTTATTTCTCCTCTCCATCTCCCTATTTCTCCTCTCCATCCCCCATTTCCCTCTCCATCTCCCTTTTTCTCCTCCCTTTCCCCCTTTTTTTTCCCCCTCTCCATCTCCCATTTTTCCTCCCCATCTCCCTTTCTCCTCTCCTCCCTTTTCTCCTTCCATCCCCCAAATTTTTTCCTCTCCATCTCCCTATTTCCCCTCTCCATCTCCCTTTTCCTTCCATCCCCCTATTTCTACCTCCATCTCCCTATTTCTCCTCCCCCCCTATTTCCCCTCTCCATCCCTTATTCTCCTCCCATCTCCCTTTTTCTTCTCTCCATCCCCCTTTTTTCTCCTTTTCTTCCCTATTCATCCTCTCCACTCCCATTTTTCCTTCAAAAAACTACAACCAAATCATAACATAATCAAAAATTTTTCTTTCACCAAAAATCAGTGTACACAAAGTTCACGTCTTCAATGTGTTACCCCTTTTTTGGAGTTCCCAGGTGTGAGAGAGAAGAGGAGAAGAGAGAGAGAGAGAGAGAGAAGAGAGAGAGAGAGAGAGAAGAGAAGGAGAGAGAGAGAGAGAGAGAGAGAGAGAGAGAGGGGAGAGAGAAGAGTGAGGGTCGGATTCACCTGAGAGTCGGGTTTAATCAGGCCCAGCTGAGTTACGGTTTACACGGGAGAAGGAAAATGGGAAAGGGGAGGAGGAGGAGGAGGAGGGGGGGGAAGGAGGAAGGAGGAGGAGGGGGAGGAGGAGGAGGAGGAGGAGGGGGAGAAAGGGAAACAAAGGGGAAAAAAAAAGTGAAGATGAATAGGTTTTTTCGATTCCCCACTTTTATTTACGGAAGTTTCCATTGAGAGAGAGAGAAGGAGGAAGAGAGAGAGAAGAGAAGAGGAAGAGAGAGAGAGAGAAGAGAGAGAGAAGAGAGAGAAGAGAGGGGAAGGAGAGGGAGGGGAGAAGCCCAAAGACGACAGCGACAGACAGACAGACAGACAGACACAACAGACAGACAGACAGACAGACAGAAGAAGAAAAAAAACAGTTTGTCTACCTTTCTGATTCTGTCTAAAAAAAAAATGTGTTTCTTTCCACCTCTACATATTTATCCACTGAGTTATAAATACTGATGCACACAGACAGACACAGGCTAAGCTAAGGACGCGGCTATAGGTCACCCAAGGCTCCCGCGGGTCTAGCCAATCCCGGGAAGCCATCAGCACCAAGGGAGGTCGCGGCTCTGATGAAAAGAGGAGGCCACTAATATACCAGCCCACAAATAGGTTAGAATTCGTAAAATAGCTGAGCTTCTAAAAGGGAAAGTAGTGACTCAGGTATATGTTTTAAAAAAACCAATGATTCCCAAATTTAGTGGGAAAGATCAAAAAATATAAAAAAGTAATCTTACTGGTGTAAAAAAAAAAAAGGCATATCCCATGGTGGGTGATCAAATAAAAACATGAAGGGGTGAAGACAGTGAGTTTAAGGATTGCTACTAATATACCAGCCACAAATAGGAACATAGGGAGGGGAAGGGGGAAGGGAAGGGAAGTGGGGAGGGAAGGGAAGGGAGAGAGGGGAGGGAGGGAAAGGGAGAGAGGAAGGGAGGGGAGAGGGGAGGGAGGGAGGGGAGAGAGGGGAGGGAGGGGAGAGGGGAGAGAGGGAGGGAGGGGAGAGAGGAGAGAGGGAGGGAGGGGAGAGAGGGGAGGGAGGGGAGAGGGGAGGGAGGGGAAGGGAGAGAGGGAGGGGAAGGGAGAGAGGGAGGGAGGGGGGAGAGGGGAGGGGGGAGAGGGGAGGGAGGGGAGGGAGGGGAGGGTGAGGGAGGGAGGGAGGGGGTTAAAATTCGTAAACTAGCTGAGCTTCTGAGGGGACGTAAGTTACTCTCGAGGTGACGTGTTCAAAAGACCAATGATCGAAAATTGAGTGAGTGAGTAAGATAAAATAAAATAAAACGTAATATACCTATAGCTACATGGAGATAAAAAAAGGAAAAAAAAATGCTGGAGAGTGGAAACAAGTGGAAAGCATGAAATAAATACTGTTACAAAGCGTTTTTGTTTAGAATATAAAACTTACGACTAGAAATAGAGCTGATAAACTGACGATATGTTGTAGGACCGATGATAGAATTACCAATGAGTCAAGATTATAGTTGGTTATATTCAAATACTATTTTTAAGTGTTTTTGTTTATTTTTTGTTTAGCATATGAAACTTACGACAAGAAGTAGAGGTGATAAAGAACATAAGAACATAAGAAAATAAGGAAGCTACAAGAGGCCGCGAGACCTACACGTGGTAGTTCCTGTGCAGTAGTGCCGATGAAAAAGGCCAGACTCCCGACCCACAACTGAACTGAACCATCAACACCCCAATACTTACTTCTCTTCTTCTCTTCTTTCTACTTTCCTTTCTCCTTCTCATCTTAACACCATCACCACTCCAATACTTCCTACATACTTTCTCATCAACCCCCACCACCATCAACACCCCCATCAACACCCCCGTAAAATTCCGATATGTTGTACCGATAACAGAATTTTCAATGAGTCAAGAATTTGGATATATTCTAACATATATGTATAGCTAGCGAGTGAGTGTGTGGCATGCAGGGCTTGGTGAGGCAATAACCTGGCGGTGTTGGGGAGAAACAAAGGAATCCCACACACAAACACAAGCTATTTCGAGGCAACCAAGACCCGTGCAGCCTCAGCCCCCCCCCCCCCCCCCCAAACCCCTTTAACACACACACTTATCACAACACACAACACAACCTTTACGGCGGGGAGTTCAAAGGTCACATGAAAGCCCAAATAAAGACAGTCAAGATAATATTCTGCTAAATGCAAAAATAATAAAAACTTGAGAATACGACTCATAAAATGAAATCACGACTTAAAAAGGAAATCACGACTTAAAATATAAAATACCGACTTAAAAAAGAAAATAACGGCTTACAAAATAAAATACCGACTTAAAAAATGAAATCACGACTTAATAAATAATATACCGACTTAAAAAAGAAAATAACGGCTTACAAAATAAAACACCGACTTAAAAAATTATATCACGACTTAATAAATAATATACCGACTTAAAAAATGAAATCACGACTTAAAAATAAAAATCACGGCTTAAAAAAGAAATCACGACTTAAAAAGAAAACGTTTATGTTGATTTTACCTTGAAATAAAATGAGTTGTAGAAGGCATTTTCTTTATATCACTATTTCTCAGTCCTATTTTTCTCAGATTTATAAAGGAAATCACGACTTAAAAAGGAATTCAC
>JACEEZ010014543.1:0-2500 GCA_016584305.1 Chionoecetes opilio | reverse complement strand
CATACAAAATGTCACCGAGCGGCAACCGCCTGCCATGGTGAAATTACTGGCCGCGCTAATTTTTCTAACTTCATCTCACGTCTAAAGGAAGCTTCAAAAAGCATATGGTTATAGAATATTTTGTGCTTAGAATTACATGTTCTTTCACCTGTATCAATATTTGCAGAAACTCGTGTTACACCATACATACACATTTTTCTTATACATACACATACACATTTTTTTGACATATAATATATACATACTTTTTTTATACATACATACACATATATTTTGGGGAATATACATACACATATTATCTTTATACATACATACATTTTTTTTATATACACATTTTTGGGGGACACAACACATTTTTTTACATCATTTTTTCGTGAAAATCATTTTTTTCTCAGTATGCCATAAGGCCGAGTTACAGGCAATATTTTTTATACATACATACACATTTTTTGGATATATAGAACATATACATTTTGGGAGAATACATACATACACATTTTTCCCGGATACATACACATATTTTGGGGGAATATACCCATAAACATTTGTAATACATACATACACATTTTTTGGGATTTATAGGACATACACTTTTTTTATATATACATACATACATCATTTTTTGGGGAGGGATACATAAACATACACATTTTTTTACATCTTATTTTCGTGAATCATTGGTGGCAGTATGGACATGAGGCCGCGTTACAGGCCATCACGTCTTACCAGCAAGATCCGTGAGTGAGTTACTACCCTTCGGACTCCATCGGAATGACTTCATTAAACTATCGGCAAACTTTTCACCGCCTCCCCTCGTCGTCCCTCGGGAGGCGAATTACTGTCTGTTCCATTTCTTCCACTGCTCCTGTAACTGCCGCTCCCCTTAATTACCTCTCAGGGTGATTACCTCTAACAGCCTTACTATGGGGTGAACGACCTTGGATTGGAACGACCATTTCTTCACTCCATTTATTTTTTTTGCTTTTTTTAACCTTTTTTACAGCCTTTTTTAATATAACGCCCTTTTTTAACAGCCATTATAACAGCCTTTTTAAACAGCCTTTTTAACAGCCTTTTTTAATATAACGCCCTTTTTTAACAGCCATTGTAACAGCCTTTTTAAACAGCCTTTTTTAATATAACGCCCTTTTTTAACAGCCATTGTAACAGCCTTTTTTAACACCTTTTTTAATATAACGCCCTTTTTTAACAGCCATTTAACAGCCTTTTTAACAGCCTTTTTTAACAGCCATTTAACAGCCTTTTAACAGCCTTTTTAACAGCCTTTTTAACAGCCTTTTTTAACAGCCTTTGTAACTGCCTTTTTAACAGCCTTTTTTTTTTTTTTTTAAATATGACGCCCTTTTTAACAGCCATTTAACAGCCTTTTTTAACAGCCTTTTTAACCTTTTTTTTTTTTTAAATAGCAGCCTTTTTAACAACCTTTTTTAATAGCCTTTTTTCGACAGCCTTTTTAACAGCCTTTTTAACAACCTTTTTTAACAGCCATTTTAACAACCTTTTTTAACAGCCATTTTAACAGCCTTTTTAACAGACTTTTTTAGCAGCCTTTTTAACAACCTTTTTTAACAGCTTTTTTTAACAGCTTTTTTTAGCAGCCTTTTTAACAACCTTTTTTAAACAGACTTTTTTCGACAGCCTTTTCTAGCGCCTTTTTTAACAGACTTTTTAACACCCTTTTTTAACACCTATTTTAAAGTTTTTTTTACAGCCTTTTTTCGACAGCCATTTTAACAGCCTTTTTTTAACCGCCTTTTAACAGCCTTTTTTAAGTCTTTTTTATCAGCTTTTTTTCTTTTGCTATTGTTTCGCCTATATTTAAGTTTCTTGATGTATAAATCTGTCTTTGTTTTTTTCGATGATTATTATTATTTTCGCTTTCATAGTTTTTTTGTGGTTTCTGTCCGTGATTCTCGGTGGCTGCGTTTGTCTGTATGTATTATGTCTGTCTGTTTGTTTCTCTAGCTGTCTGTGTATGCCTTTGTGTCTATCTGTTGTCTCTCTCTCTCTCTCTCTTCTCTCCTCCTCTCTCTTCTCTCTTGCCTCTCTTCTCTCTTCTCTCCTCCTCAACTTCTCTCTCTCTTTCTTTTATCTATCCCTTCTTTACATCTTTTACTTCCTTTTCTTTTCTTTATGTTTTCCTATGCTAATCTCTCTTTTCTTACTATAAGTGTTGCAAATTTTACATATTTCTTTTTATTGTAATCTTTATGTTTTACTGGAATTCTCTTGCCTGTTTGACAATTTTAAATATTTTTTTATTGTACTCTTATTAATTATTGACATTGCCTGTAACCTGGAATTTGGTCCTTTTGTCGATATATATGTTGTAACACTCGTATGGTCAGCTACATTTGAACTCACTCACATCATATTTTTTTGCCTATATTTTTTAGCATGCAAAATAGCTTGACATCTAGACAAATTTACCAATTAGTATACGTATTTCTTGATGTAAAACCACTACCCGTGCAATAAG
>JACEEZ010014541.1:0-13024 GCA_016584305.1 Chionoecetes opilio | reverse complement strand
AATTATTTCAATAAGCCAAAATCTAACTAACAATTTTTTTTCTTCAATTGTTCCCCATGTATCAATCTGAAAATAACGTGCAGACTGGCCAACGACTGCTCGAGACTGGTATTAGCAGAGGTAGGAAGTCTCCAGGCTCGCTTATTATTGTTTGGTATGCTATGAAATATCATTTCTCTAGGTGAATGTAGACATATGATTGCATTTGGATGGATATCATTCATATATATGAGAAAAGAGATGAAATACAAGCAAGGGACTCATCCACGTTTGACAGCGCGGCCTTTGGCAGCAGCAGCAGCAGCATGAGCCAGCCCATGAAGCCTGTGAGGTGGATATCAACACCACTAGAACAAGGGAGATAGATGTCTTTGGTAATATTTAGTAGGGGAGCGAGAACCCCTTGAGGAATCCTATGATCCCTGGTAATATCCTATGATGCTATCACAGGCGTGGGAGCTGACTGTCTTCTTCAGGAAGGCACAGGTGAGGCAGATGACGGCGGGTTTTTACTCAAAAGTTTTGAGTGGCGGCTGGCCGCTGGAGCCGCCAGCTCCTCCGCCAATGTAGGTTTGGGCAGGCTTAAACGTCTTATCACTCATTATTATACAACTTAGTGATTATGGTGAGATGTTATATACACGTGTCATTATCTAAATCAATGTAGCACCGTGTGTCACCTTAAATAAGGGTGATTTAAAGATGTTATGATGAGGTGACTGCTGGGGCAGTGAGTGACGGAGAAATTCTTGCCGCGGCCCCACCGCCCCATAACACAAATATTCACTATTTCAACCTACATACACACCTTCTAACACCAAAACAGTAGCAACACAGGCTTTTTACTTATATATCTTACTATCTGATACATTAAAACTCCTTAAAACGCAAGCATTCCGAATAAAACGAGAATTAGTTTGGGATGACGGGGACAGAAGGCGGGGAGGCAGTCTGGCATGCCATTCTTGCCCGGAAATATGTCTCGCTGACTTGTGATTGGTCGAGAAGTTTTAAAAACAGTTTGTCATTGGCTGGTGACTGATGATGAGCTTGATGACATCATTTATGTTTTATGTTTAATTAATGTGCAGTTATGTTATTTTGTTTGTTATTTTCTCTTTCAGAATGTTTTTTCTACAGAACAGTAGTACAGTGTAGGTAATATAGACGCTGTGTGTTTGTTGTGTTTGCTATAGTTTATTTAGCTTGAAAAAACATTTGTTTTTTTTTGTTTTTTTTTATTGATGGGGTCCTGGAACAAACCTATATTTTACCATTAGTTATGTGTTTCATTATACGAGATTTCGCTTTACGAGTATGCCAGGTGGAACGTACTGCTCGTATCTTCGGGACCTCCCTGTATATTATATCAATCCTTATCATTATCTGCCGTCTCATAAACTTTCCTATGAAAACTCAATATATTGGTGAGACATGACCTACCCTTGGTGAATCCATGTTGTGAATCATTGATCAAACTATGTTTATCTAAGTGCTCTCTATGTTTTTTGCAATAGTAGATTCCAATAATTTACCTACCACTGACGTTAGACTTACGGGTCGATAATTTGACTTTAGTCCTCTGTCTCCCTTCTTAAATATGGGAACAACATTTCCTTTCCTCCACAATAATGATACATCGCCTATCTCAACCGATTTCCTAAAAATGTGCACTAAGACTCACTAACAACCTCCTTGCATTCCTTTAATACCCTGGGATACACTTCATCTGGTCCTGGCAATTTAAAATTCTTCATTTTATCTATACCCTCTTCCACCATTTCCCTAGTTATCACAATATCTTTGAGTTTCTCCTCATCGCTTCCTTTGAACATCTGTTCACTATCAGGTATCGTCTGTGTATCCTCCTCCCCCTCAGTAAAAACACTTAAGAAATAATCATTTAGACTTTTACAAATATCCTCATCCATAGTTAAGACCTCACCCTGTCCAGACCTTAACGGCCCCACTAATTGCCTTGTCTTGGTTTTATATACCTGATAGAACCCCTTTGGGTCACTTTTTGCCTGTATTGCTACTTTGATCTCATAATTGTTCTTAGCTACTCAGTTAGATACATGTTTCTTTTTACTCCAATATTGTGTTTTAAACTAATGGTCATCCATTTTGGGTCACTCTTTCTTGACCTTATTTCCCTATAAGGAATATGTTTTTTCTGTCCATCAATTAAATTCTTTACAAATAATCTATAATCCCCCTCCGGCCCGACATCACTTTCAACGCTAATCTCCACCAGATGTCTTCCTAATCCTGTATAATTGGCCTTTCCAGCTGTCACCGCCCTGCCCTTGACCGCATTAACCTTGGAACGTTTCTTCCCCTCCATTCCACACCCCTTTTTAATCCCCTTCAGGTGCTTTCTTAATCCTGCATAATTGGCCTTTCTGAAATTAGGTATTCTTTGTTTGTTGACTCTTAATTTTCCAACTTCCCATTTTAAGCAAAATCTGATTTCATAATGATCACTATTATCTAACTTCCCACCAACCTCCACATCTGTAACTAAATCTTCCCTATTTGTCAGTAATAAATCTAGAATATTAACTCCTCTAGTAGTTTAGGAAGTTATCCTATATTATATTTAACAATTCATCTGCGTCGCTGTCTCCTATAATTAAATCCCAGTCTATATTCCTATGATTAAAATCTCCCACCACGCATAGTCGATTATATCTGCAGGCCTTGTTTATTTCTTCCCATATAGGAGCTGAATCCTCTTTACATAAGTTTGGAACCCTATACACTACACCCAAAACTATTTTCTCAGTTCCCTCCATAACCTCTACCCATATAGACTCTATGCTGTCATCTGTTTTTATAACATTATTAACACAACACTGCAATGTATCCTTTGCATAAAGCGCAACTCCTCCACCTCGTCTGCCTACTCTGTCCTTGTGAAATAACTTATACCCAGCTATCTCGACTTCCGGATCAAATACCTTTCCTGACATATCCAACCATGTTTCTGTTAATGTTATTATATCAAAATCCTCTACACTATTTATTCCTCTCAGGAAATCTATCTTGTTTAAAATACTCCTACAATTTGTATAGTAGACCTTCAAGCAACTCTTCTTCTTTTTGTCCATTTTCCCTTTATCTTTAACTAAACCCCTCCTCTCTCTCTTCTTACGAATCACTTTAGTTCCCTGCCTTCTGAAACTCCTCCTAGTGTCGCAAGATTCCTTTACCCCGACCCCAGTGTCTAATCCTCGGTTCTCTATCTTAAAAAAAGCCTGCAGTGCATCTACCTCCCTTTCAAGGGATTCAGACAACGATGGCTGGTCTCGCGGCTCAGCCTCATACACCCTGTGTGGGACGTGTTGGTCCCGCGCGGCACGGAGAGTGGCGGTGAATGAGGCCACATTGTGATCCACGTCACCACAGAGCGCGGCGGCCCATTCAGTGTCAGACAGGACGCGCTTGATGGCCAGCCAGTCAGATCGGTCCCACAGCCATATGATCCGCTGGCATGTTTCCTAGCTGGCGGGGTCTAGGCCAATGTGGGAGAGTACTGCATTATGATCAGAGCTGCCAATCTGTTTAGCTTGGCTGCACTGCACTGTATCTGCAGGTAGATCAGTGAGCACAGGGTCCAGAGAGCCACCACGCACGTGTGTGGAAAAGATGCCGTGATTGGTGAGCCCATGGACCACTGTCAACTCTGTGAAGGCCCTTTTCACCAAGTGCTGATTCAGGTCGCCCACGATAACGGTGTTCTGGCAGTCGCGGGTGGCCATGATTGTGTCCAGCTGGTCGGTGAGTAAGGTGAGGGGCGTTCCACCGTGCCATTGTGGGCAATAAAGGGCGCATAACAAACAGCACTTTTGTCTGCGAAAAGAAGGCGGAAGAATATCGCTTCTATCTCCTCGGGGACAGGGACAGGCAGTAACTGAAGCTGCAGTTCCTCGCGATGACACACAGCTACACTGCCGCCCTGTCCGGTGCCTTGATCACGCCGCATCCAGTGACAATAGCCCAGGATTCTGTCACATGATATCACACACTCGTCTGTCAGGAATGTCTCGACGGCCACCACGACATCAGCTCTGTTCTTGAGGACTGGTGTGTGTTGGCTCGCCGACATTCGTCCTGAAGCCGCGAACATTGGCAGACAGGATCTTGAGGCCAGCGTGTGCCTTTCCTTGCCCTTAGAGACGGTATGGGGAGACGGCAGCAGCGTAGGGCAATGGTGGAAGCACCTGTGGGTGGTGCTGTGATGGGTGGAGTGGGCTGGGGAGGGGAGTAGCGGGATACGTTCAGTGAACAGAGCCCTAATAAATCGTTCCTGCCTCGTTTCAGCCGCGCGAGTAAAGCAATTGTCTGCGGTATGTCCAAAAACGCTCCCCCCCGGTTTCGGAGGCCCATCCAGGATTTCGGGAATGGAGGAAGTCGCAGTGCTTCTTTATCTCAGGAACGGGTGTGTTCTTTCCGGCCGGCCTGTGTAAAGTGTGAGCTGCCTGTTGGGCAGGTGGGCTGACCTGGGAGCCATGGAGGCCGCCACACTGCAAAGCTAAGCCTCCCCCCCCCCCTCTTCTCTCCTCATCCTCTTATCCTTCGTCTTCTCTCTCTCTCTCTCTCTCTCTCTCTCCTCTCTCTTCTCTCTCTCTCTCTCTCTCATTAATTATGGGTCTCTCCCTGAAATCTCTATATCTTAATGCATCTACAGATCTAAACTCGAAGTGTATTTCAGCTCACTACTCTTGGAACTACTATAACTCCAAATCTATCGAATAATTCTGAATCATAAGGAGTCCGATCATAATCCTTTGGTCTCTCTGCTCCCTTCTTCTAGGCTTCATCTCCTCTCTCTGGGGTTCCTCCCCCTTTCTCTCTGTTTCTAATCCTTCTCTCTCTCTCTCTCTGTCTCTCTCTCTCTCTCTCTCTCTCTCTCTCTCTCTCTCTCTCTCCTCTCTCTCTCTCTCTCTCTCTCCTCTCTCTCTTCATCTCCTCTCTTTCTCTCTCTCTTCTCTATCTCTCTCTCTCTCTCTCTCTCTGCTCTCTCCTCCTCTCTCTCTCTCTCTCTCTCTCTCTCTCTAAGATGAATTTGGGTGCCCCATAGGAAAAAGTGGGCCATATAATATAATCTTAGAAATGGAGACGAAAGAGGAAATAAAGTAGGAAGATGTATTGACAGAAGGAGCAGAAGAGACTTTGGGGAAAAAACATGAAAAACTGAAAAATACTATGAAGAAATTGACTGGGAAAAAATGAAAGGAGTGACCGATGAGCAAATGAAAAACAAACTTTTAGGTCCCCTCTAGAGCTAGAGCACTAGCTAGCGAGAGAGGATTGATCGTGACCCCAGGGGGATCCCTGAGTAAAAGGCAACCTTATCCCACATCTGGTTAATATAATTAATCCTGGCTGCACTAGAATCTGAAAGAAACACACAAAACACTAATGAGAAAAACACGTCTGGCAGTCCTGCGCCAACCCCCGCCACCACTGGCAAAAGCCAGCCTGTTATTCTGTTTTTGCCCTTTGTCCGATCAACAACTCAGGATTTTCTAGAGAATAAGGGATAAGGCATGGAAAAAATAAAGAAAAATCGTACACAAAGAAATAAAGAAAACTATAAATAGCAAGAAATGAATATGTGTGCATAAGAAGAGAGATTAAGAGAAGAGTTATGAGAAGTACAGTCAAACCTCGGGTTTCGAACGTCTCCCTTTTCTAATTAATCGGTTCACGAACAGAATTTCAAACTCATAATTGCACCAGTTTGCCATACGATAACTCGGTTGCCGAACAAGCTACTCGGCAACTGTGCGCGTCACTGGCGTCAGTCACGCCGCGGCCCTCACTCAGTAAACATCCGCTCCGAACTGTTCTTTGATTTTGACAATTTTTTCTTGTCGTGTGCATTATTTCGGTATTATTTTACACTTGGACCGAAACTCCCTATATAACATATAGGTTATAAGATATATTATGTATAAGAAACTAAAGCCACCAGGACAACTTTTTCTTCAATTTACAGACGTATGGTGGCGTTAATACTTACATTTCTACATCCATGATTTCAGGAAGGTTAGAAGGGGCTATCTGGAGAGCCTGTGTCATTTAGTGTCTTCATCTGTGTCATATTAGGGCTATAACAAACAAATTACAAAAATATCACCAGAGTGGGACCAACACTAAGGTATGTCCTGAGTGTCCTTCCGCCATCGTCGTCGCCCGAAAAGAAAACGAGTAGTGAAATTTGAAACCGTATATACTTGCAGATACAAAGCATAAAACAACACTGAAACAGAGTAGATTACGGTCAGCACCATTGGTATTGGCGCGAAACATGCTGCGCCAATACCAATGGCGCGGAACAAGCACCTCCAAACACCTGGTTCAAATCCGTCAATGATATTTTGGGGCGGGGAGATGTAGACAAAGGCGNATCACTAAGTTGAAGCATTAGTCACCCTTGGGGCATTGAGAGTGAGAGGATCTTAGCTTTTTTGTGTTGCGTCACACGTGTTTTGCAAAAATTGTTCGCGCCAATACCAATGGCGCTGACTGTATACAGTCATGATAAAAAACTACTGTGTATCATCTTCAGTGGCACAACATATCAGTAGTGATGCTATCATTCGTAATATATGGCAGCTGGCGCCCAAAAGGGGTTATCTACGGTACAAAATTTCGGAATCTGGTTTCTGTTTACCTTATTGGATTCAAGGAAAAATCTCTTATGAGCTTCCATCGAAATCATGACTTTTGGAGAATGACATGTTGTTATAGGGAGGCGAGAGACGAGGGTTTACGAGCGCCTCACTCTTCTTCCTCTTGTGACCTGCATCGCCTCTGTCTTCCCTTTACCGCGGACACTTTTTAATCAGATTGGCTTTAGTTAGGAGGTTAAAGCAGGGATTTAGGTTAGGTTAGGTTTAGTGAGTGAGTCAAAAGGGGGGGGGGGGTTAGGTATCATTACTTTTGGAGATAATGGACATGTTGCTCATAGGGGGGCGAGAGACAAGTGTTACGAGCGCCTCACTCTCTTCCTCTTGTGACCTGCATCGCCTATGTTCTTCCCTTACCGCGGACACATATTTAATGCAGATTTGGCTTTAGTTAGAAGGTTTTAAAGCGTGGGATAGGTTAGGTTAGGTTAGTGAGTGAGTCAAAAGGGGATTTAGGTTAGTTTAATATTCATTTTGTAAAAAAGGTCTTTACTTTGGGGTCAGGAAGGATTAATCCATTTTTATGTTTCTTATGGAAAAAATGTGTTTCGGTTTTAGAACAAATTCAATTTTAGAACAACTTTGGGAACTAATTATTGTTCGAAAACCGAGGGCATGTCTGTATATAGTTGAAAATTGAAAGGAAAAACCCCAAATGTTTACAGATTATCAATGGAAGAATCAAGCTTTAAGGTCAAAGTGGGAGAGACTGAAGAAGGTAATATGATTGTGAAATTACCACCAAAACCCCCCCTCAATAATTGGTAGAGTTGTGGTTTTGTTCCCCCCCTTTGTGAGGGAGGTATTTTCCTCTCATCATAAGGGGTGCGTAAGGATGTATATATATAGTTATAATAGTAATGGGTATTAATTAAGGTACTTTAAGTAAATGATAAGTACTAGGAGAGGATAATTGAACTTTCCCATTAATATTAAGCATTTGCACCTTAATTTGAAACGCTGCTCATTGGCCGCCGTCCTTTAAATTAGCACCAATTGTGGTGGTCCACTGCTGCCCACCGAAAGGTGACACGTGTATTGGTGGGGCCGCTGCCCGCTGGGCCCACGAAGAACAGTTACACTCCTGACCTCCGTGACAGTAACATCTCTTATTAAATATATACGTGCTTGTATATATAAGTTCACTCTAGACCCTCCCGTTAATAACACCTTTGACTCTCTTCCATGATTATAATGAGAAGAACTGTACATACGTTCATTTTGTACATATATAATGTTAAAAAACAATAGGACGTGTCTTATCGACATAGCGAATATCAGTGCAGCGTCTATTAAGCCTGAATAGCTTCCTGATGCCTCAGTGATTATAATCGCCGCGCAGTGATGCTTTGATGAACCACTTGACGCCCATAACAAATAACGCCTCCGCCTCTGTCCTGCACCTGCGGCCTCGATCACACTGACCACTTCGAATAACAAGCCATTGCAGTATTGATAAGCCTACACCCAATTCAACCCTACTATCCCACGATAAGTATCCTAGTTAGTTGACTAGTTGGGGTATTGTGTCGGGATGAGATAGACAATGGGTTTCTATAGGTAAGATCTCAAATAATAAATACAGGAAAATACCTTTTATCCGGATACCAAACCGGAATAACCCAATAACCGGAATTTGTGGCAGGTGAGTAAATAGTATTAAAAAAATTAAAAATTAACGAAATATTAACTTTTAATTTTGCCGCCGTAGACGTGAGCGCCACCTATACGCCACCTGTTATTCCGCCATAATGCGCCATGCGCTATGATAATTCAGTGTTTATCAGTTCGTGGGCAAGGTCAGTGCTACCGACGACCGGAGTGGTATTTTGAGTCATCCGTACTTGGATGGGAAGGATGGAATAGGATGGGTAGAGGAAGGATGAAAATATACTAGATGAGTGGCTTGCAGTTGATGAAGATATTTCTGTGACAATGAGTATGGATGACGACCAAATAATTGCAGCCGTAAAAAATGAAAATGAGCAGGTAACGTCTGGGAGCGAAAGTGAGGAGGAAGATGAAACCGTTAAAGTGTCATGGGAATCAGCACTTAACGGCTTACAAAATTACAGCAACTTTGCACAACGTCACCAATTTATATCTCTCACAAGAAGTCATGCAACTTATAATGTTACAAAACAAGACTTTACATGAACGTCGCAAAGCATCAAGCAGACCGATATCAAAACAATGTTCGCCCGCGCCATGAAACAAAGACAAGCGCCAGTATCTGTGCCGGGGCCATCAACTACAGCTATCCTGCTGTGCCTGGACCATCATCTGTCCAAGACTCAGTGCCTGATGAGCCACTATCACCACTGTCAGACAACCCAGACGACCCGGACCTGGAGTTTCTGACCAGGCTGCCTAGCCCTAAACAAATACAGTAAGTACAATAAACAAATAAATAGAAGAAAAAAAAAGTGTTCCTTTAGTATATAATTTCGTGTTAAAAGTCTTTGCATATACGCAGTTGAGTTTCTTTAGTTATAATTTAGGGTTTTAACTACATTACGGGAGTGTCATTAAAACGTGCATAGTCAACAAGAACAGGAGTGCTATGTTGGGCAGGGCATGTCTATTTATGGTGAATTACAGTTCTATAATGATCTACTAATAAGGTAAGAGAAACAATCATACAATATTATGTTTATTTTTAGTAAATGCATCTTTGTAAGTATACTACCCATTAACGGGACTTTTCCATTTAATCGGCTACCCGGAAGTCCGGATATTCCGGATAAAAGGTATTTTCCTATATGTGTTTGTGATATAAATTTCCAAAAAATGGTGCCCGAGTGTGGATTTTTGGGTGTTTATATAATTCGAATGTGGTCGTTGTGAGGCGTCGTTATGAGCCCATCAAAAACAGGTGGTTGAAGGAGTGGAGGCGAGGTTTTCGCGGCGTCAGGAAGGAGCCAACAGCCGGGTGATTATCATACGCCAGTCAGAATATATTGCCTGTATTTACGGAGTTAGTTGTGGTGGTTGAAATTATATACGCCTGGCTTCACGTCTTGACAGACCAAGCAGGCACTACCACCACTGATATAATAGTTAATTATCAACTAACAATTATTTTTAGTGACATTTTTAGTGACATAATCTTGCATATAATATTTTTATTTTATCTAAATATCAACTAAATCATGGCGGAATTTGCTAAGCATTCATTATCGGCTAAATTAGCATTGCTCACACGAATATATAATAAGTGTGAGGACGCAATTAAGGAAAATACCTATTGATTATATTAATTAAAAGAGGTCTACCATTGTAAATGAGCAATGGGATAAATATAAGGAGGCTTACTTCCTATATGAAGTTCAATTAAGACAAGCTGGGGATAAAGAAATGATTCACCAATGTGTGATCAATTATGAACAACAGTGTCAAAGATATCTCGATAAAGTAATTGAATATGAGGGATTACTGGAGTGTGCTCATATTCCATCAACAGCTAAAGTTTCATTAACCCAAAAATTTGCAAGGTATTGAGCAGGAACCCACAGGGAGATCAAGATTGTTACACCTATGGGTAATCAGCTATATCAGCCACCCTTAGAGTTTAAAGATCCCTCGTTAGTGGGTATTTATCCTGCGCCTGTTAAAGTTACGCAAATCAAACAGCCTGTAATTAAGATTCAAGCTTCTCAGCCTACCAGTAAACCACTAAGACCTACTCAAATAAAAGATACAATCCCTAAATCCAGGGCGACTTCTAGTGAAGTACGAATAATAAATTGTGTCTTATGTGAGGGGGAACATCCACCCTCCACATGTAATAACTATTCAGATTGTTCCACGAGAGTTGAAAGGTTAAGGAGCCTTGGTAATTGCCTAACCTGTCTGCGTGGTAAACATGCTTCAAAGGCATGCCCTATAAACTTAAGAAGTTGTAGGAAATGTAAACAATCTATTCATAACATCGCTCTTTGTCCTAACAGTGATAATAACTCAGACCCTACAGTAGTTAAAATGGCTGTCACTAATAACAGTAGTTCAGCAGCTGTTCCTACTGCAGAATTGAAGGTGAGCCACAATGGTAATTCAGTCATTGTAAAGACAATGTTTGACAGTGGTGCACAAAGATCCTTCATAAGTAGGGAGATAGTTGAATTGCTACAACTACCCATAATTAATAAGGTGAATTTAGCCATATCAAGTTTCTTGCCAATACAGAGGCTCAAAAAAAATTTAATAGTTCAACCCTAGTCCAATTAGGAAAATATAAATGTAGGGTAGCTGCTGTTGTAGTTAATAATATTTATATTAATTTAACTGTTAATGGACTAAACGACACAGCTGAAATGCTGAGGGATAATGGTGTTAAACTACTTAGTAATACCTTCCAGGACGTTGATGGTCCCTTCCAAATAATAATAGGCGCTGATTATTTTGGGCGTTACCTAAGGAAAGTCATCCAAAAGACATAAACGTTATCTATGTTCACAAGTGCTGGTGGTAAGGTAATAATGAGACCCATCCCACATTCTCACCAAGCCGAACAAGAGGAGAGTATTCCTAGTCATGCAAAAAACCCCTATTAATTACCAGAATTGGAACCACTTTCTTGCCCACACCAATTAGTGAGGTATTAGAGGAAAGTGATATTCTAGTTCATAATGAATATATTGCCACTAATGAAAATCCTAATAATAATGTGTCGCGAGGAAATACTACCCTCAAATTAACACAGGATTATGGTTTAAAGGCCCTACCTGGCTGAAGAGTGTAATAATATGCCTAAACAGGTTTCCACTCAGCCAGACATATCTGAAGATATAACAAGGGAACCTGTTTGATACCAGATCCTGTGATAGACATTGAAAGGTTTTCCTTACTTAGCAAATTAATTAAGGACTACTAATTTAGTCTTCAAATTCATAAAAAGGGAAGGCTCTGACTTTGAAGTTTTGGGTCAGAAAGATACAAAAGCAGGTATTTCCTGAGGAATATCAGCTCTTGGCCTCAGCCAGCCCCCATAGGAACAAATTGACTAAATCATTTGGTCTGTACTTAGATCATGAGGGTATAATTAGGTGTCGAGGACGAAATTTGAAAGCTGATCTTCCAAATACCACCTGCAATCCCATACTAATCCCAAATGCCATTATCTTACTAAATTGTTGGTGGATGAATATCATAGGAACTCATTACAAGGCGGAATGGCTACAACATTAGCCGATATCAGGTGTCAATTTTGGATACATCATGGTAGCCAGGCAGTCAAATATTACCTCAATCTCTCATTAATTATAATAGATATGAAGGTAGACTAGTCGCCTATCTAGGTCCCCTGAACTTCCCGCTGATAGAGAGCTCCTAAAACCAATTGAGGTCAATGGTGATGACTATATTGGGGATATTATAATTAATGGAGATCCTCTCCCCCAATCAAGTATATGTCTGCATATTCACTTGTACTCTATCAGGACTATTAATTTGAAATTAGTCAAAAAACCAAAGTGCCGAAACCACTATACAAATGTTCCGGCGCTATGTGGCCTGGGGTGATGTCACTTGAAGCGGAAAATTCAGTTTCGCCGGCCCCCAGTTTTGGAAATTATCCACCAACCACCCTCTCAATAATTGGTAGAGTGGTGGTTTTGTTCCCCCCCTTTGTAAGGGAGGTATTGTCCGCTCATCATAAGGGGTGCGTAGGGATGTATATACACACAAACCTCGATTTCCCGGACTAATAGGGGGGAGCACTGGTCCGGGAAACGCAACAGTCCGATGCCTTTTTTTTTTTTTTTTTTTTTTTTTTTTTTTTTTTTTTTTTTTTTTTTTTTTTTTTTTTTTTTTTTTTGTCACAAAGAAAATGGCCAAGGGCACAAACAAAAATGGGTAACACAAAGTCCGCTCAGTTGCCAGTCCCTATAAAGAAGACAGTAAGAGTATAAAATTAAAAAAAACCCACATTACCCACCCCCGGACGCTTATCCTACTCTAGTATTTACTGTCCGGCAACCACCAATATCAACTACCCCGCCGCGGACTTTTACATCCGCTGAGCATGCTGCACCTGGCGGGAGGCAGCAGAAAATGTTCAATAGTCTCAAGAGACGTACCTGCACCAGGAACATTGGGGGTCAGGGGACTAACTGAGGCAGTGCAGGTGAACCATGAGTGTCGTGTGCCCAAATGTAAACAATAAGACCGCTGAGCATGCTGCCACCTGGCGGGAGGCAGCAGAAAGTGTTCAATAGTCTCAGAGATGTTCCTGCACCAGGGGCAGTGGGATTCAGGGGACTGACGGAGGCGGTGCAGGTGAACTGAGTGTCGTGTGCCCAAATGTAAACAATACGACCGCTGAC
>JACEEZ010014540.1:305000-308767 GCA_016584305.1 Chionoecetes opilio | reverse complement strand
AAAAGTTACTATAAAAGGTTATTCATTTTTTTTTTAAAGAACAGGTTAAATATAGTTGAATAAGCTATTCAGAAACTAACCCCAGATTCGTCTTCAGTTTTGCCAAACGAATGTTATGAACAAATGTTCTTGAAATTGGATATTTTGAGATTTTCTTTCAAAATATCTATGGGGGGGTAGATATTTAATTAAATATCTTGTATACATTTTTGGCAAAAATCATGTTTAATTGAATAGCTCAACAAATATGAGGTGTACGTGAACAATGTATAGAACATCGAAAATAGAGTCAGCAAAGAGCTTTATACAGATTGCTGGATTTTATATATATATATATATTATATATTATATATATATATATAATATATAATATATATATATTATACTATAATATATATAATAATATATATATAATATATATATAATAATATAATATATATATATATATAATATATATATATAATAATATAATATAATATATAATATATATATGTAATATATACTATAAAAAATATAATATATTGTTGGTTTGCAAATTAAAATTAAGATGCATTTGTTGAGACCCCCTGTAATGGGGCGAACAAGGGTATGTATTTTGATATATATTGGCTTATTGTTATTTGCAATTTTTATCAGTTTTGTTAAATTTGTAGTTAATGTAATTATATTTCGCCACGTCATTTATTAGACGTCACGACCCCAAAAGTGACGACTCACGACTGTCCACGTCATCGAAGCGACGTCAGCTGTTTTTTAAATTGTCAGAAATAAATGTTGTTGACTCTGAGCTCTCGTTCCATCAAACACGTCCCTCTCCCATCCGCCTGCCCGTCACTTTGGCAAGCCGGTGTTGGCCCAGCTACACCATATGTCTGTTTGGGACTTAAAAAATGGTGCCCAGACCCGGGAAAAATAGAGAAAGCAAGATTGTTCCCAGTCCGGCATGATGACAGACGAGGAATCAAAAGGCTGGAAAGGAGGAGAGCGGCAGCGAAAGGATGGGTCACCCGCAGCGCCACGTCATTGACAACACTGGGGAGCAGTCTGCAGTGACTACGATGGAGCTTGAGGACGCCATAAGTGAATTTGATCGGCGCCTTGCTGCCTCGGACGACGCTCAGAACGGCCGTTGAGATGGAGATTAGCAAACCTGAAAAGCTGGAGGAGGACATAGAACCCGCCGACCTGTTCGCCGCCGCGCAAGGTTTCCAAGAATAAAGGCACCCGCTAAGGTTGAACGAGTTGTTGGACCAAAAACAAGCCAGCGGGTGAGTTAACCAAAGTATAAGTGGATCTGTTGATTCAGTGAGGGGTAACGTTAACTTACCACGTATTGAGTTACCAAAGTTCAGTGGTAACGTGCTTGAGTGGCAGTCCTACTGGGAGCAGTTCAGGGCATTAGTGGGGGTCTAATATACCCGCAGTCAGCAAGTTTGGTTACCTTCGCTTTTAAACTAGAGGTGAAGCTAAGAGGACGCTGCAAGGTTTGACTCTCACTGCTGCAAACTTTCCCGTCGCCTGTAGTATGTTAGAGGAACGATTTGGAAAACCTGAACGTATTTTTTTTGCCCACATACAGGCACTGTTAAAACATCAGTCTGCCTCCTAAGTCTTCTGGTTCTAAGTATACTGCTTTACTGTGGATATTGCAAGACCAACTTAACTCGCATGTCCGCAGTTTGGAAGCCTTGGGAGTGAAAGGTGATCAGTATGGTATTGTGCAAACCCCCTGTTATTTTGTCTCGTTTACCACATGATATTCGCAGGGAGTGGTTCTAGGGAGGGTTCAGGCCACGAAAGTGATCTGACCTGGCTGATGAACTTCCTTAAAAGAGAAATAGAACGGAGGATCGGTCTGACTCCTACAAGGAAACTGCCGGGGTGAAGAGTCTCGTAGTGGCCTTTGGCGTCTGAGAAGAAGAAGTGCTCCATGGTACGGCCTCTGCCCTTGAAAACCTCTTCACAGCAGGTATGAGAAGGTGGGGGTTTTGTGGTAAGCCTCATTTAAGTGAAACTTTACAAGTGGGGTTTTAACCTACTCACGCCGAACTTGAAGAGAAAGTTTACATGTCAGACTTGTGTTTCAGATGCTTGGGTAAGGGTCACATTTCAAAGGGTTGTAAGGCTAAGTGTGGTAAGTGCGGAGGAAGACACAACATCCTCTTTTGTTTTAAGAAAATACCTAGAGAACCTGGTAACAGGAAGGTATGTGAAGAGTCTACACAACCTGGTAGAGAGAGTGTAATAGTAAGTGTTGAGGCTAACACACACCCCACACCAGTGAGCCATGTAGGTGTAGCGCTCTGTAAGTTTGAGAAGAGTCGTGAAACTTTAACCCATACCTTTTTTGTTTTACGGGACTGCTAAAGTGAATGTATGCAATAGCAAGGGTGAAATTTGTTCAAGAAACTGTACTTTTTGACACTGGTTCTGACAGATCATAGTTTCAAGTTCCTTGGTTAAGAAAGAAAAGCCTAACTGGATGTGCTCTGAACCTGTAACATACTCTGCTTTGTGGTAACAGTTTATCTAAAAACCATGTAAGTAATTTGTATGATTTAAGACTTGAGGATTGTAAGGGTTTGTATACATTCTTTAGTTGCTATGGAAATCCCTACTATTTGTGCTCCTTTAGTGCGACCCAGTGTACCTAAAGACAAGCTCAGGGCTATGAATCCTAACATTTGGGCTGTTTGACTATTTACACAACCGTCACTTTACAGTAGATATTCTAGTTGGGGTTGACTCTTACTGGAATTACATGCTTCCTAACCAATATGCAAATATGAAGGGTTGTGGCCCAGGAGTCTGTCTTTGGAGGGGGTTTTGTTGGTTCGTGGAGTTCCCGTAATCAGCAGCGAGTAAATACGCAGCTCCTGAATGTGAATGGTGTGTCCGAGCCTGAGTTGAAAAATTTCTGGGATTTAGAATCAGTTGGGATAAAAGCTAAGGAGAATGTTATGGAAACAAGTGCCTTAACAAGTTTCAACAAAAGTTCAATGAGAGTATAAAATTTGTAAATGGCAAGTATGAGGTTGCATTGCCCGGAAGTCTGAGAATTCTAGATCTCAACTACTGAATAATGTAAAGCTAGCGGAAAAACGGTTGCATCACCTATGTCATAAGTTTCAGAAGGAGCCGCACCTGAAGGCAGAATACGATGCTGTCTCAAGGATACGAGGAGGAGGGAATCTGTGAGGAAGTCCCACCTTCTGAACTGAAAAGTGTTCATCCCACTTACTACCTTCCTCACCGTCCGGTCGTGCGCGAGAGCCGCTCGTCCACCAAAGTAAGGCCAGTATTTGATGCTTCCGCAGTCAGCTATAAGGGTTTGTCGTTGAATGACTGTTTGGATACTGGTCCATCTCTTAATCCTGACCTTGTAGAAACAATCTTGAGATTTAGGAGATGGCAAGTAGCTTTTCACGGCAGATATTACTAAGGCTTTCTGCAAATCAGTGTGCGCGAGGAAGATAGGGATGTCCCATAGATTCCTTTGGGAGTGCGAGAATAACGTACGTACGATGAGATTCACTCGTGGCCTTTCGGGAACAAAATAGTCCTTTCTTGCTTAATGCCACCATAAAGTATCATCTAGATTCTTGTTCTGCTCGGAGGTTGTGAATGAATTGAAAGATATTGTATGTGGATGATTGGTTGTCTGGTGCTGATAATGTTGCAGAAGGTAAGCTAAGTTCACTGAGGCATGTACTATCTTTGCTAAGGCTGGAATGACTTTGACTAAATGGACGTCTAACAGTAAGAAA